>JANHOG010000143.1:0-24603 GCA_027627325.1 Phlebia brevispora
TGCGATTTGTGCCAGATGACGCGGGCGAGTCACTAGAACCCACCGGAACCAGAGACATGAGGTCAGTCAGCCACGACAGGAGCACAGATTAGGATAAAGACAGCGACAAAGAGAGCCCGTCGACTGAAGGCCCAGGACTCAGGTGGATTCATTGACTGGCTTCGCGTATGTCGCCGGGATGTACCGCTTTCGATGGACTTGGCTCCTCGAGGCAAGTGAATGCAGCTCGCGGGGCGCTAGAACAGTCCCTCAGGGTTCGATGGCGTGGTGGAGCCCGAGAATGTTTGTGCATAACCTTCAGTCGATCAATGACGGAATGAAGTATTCATAGTAACGATACGTTGAATGGTGGAGAACACTCGGGTACCATTGAGTTGCGTGAGCGTGTCGGGGACCTTCGCTTCATGTTCCGAGGAAAGTAAAGCCTAAACAAGCGAATTACAGGCACAGTCGAGTACTGCAGTAAATCCGCCACTAATACGAGCGTAGCCACATCGATCACGGGAACAGTACCCTCTTGTTCCTTGGTCAGGCCACTGGATTGGGTGACAGGCAGTATTCATAAGTTCAGGACTAGACGTATGTTGTGGCAACCTGTGACATTACGCAGCGAAACGATCTCAGTACGGACCCGCAACGTAACCAACACGTGTGGTCGTCGAAGCTAGCGCGTACAGTCCGCAGGGAAGTGCGAATACTTACCTCTATCGGCAGACTTCCACAGACGCAGGCACAGGTACGGGATCGTGTGGAGTGAACTGGCAATTGACACACAGTCCCGAAATAGGGCGCAGCACTGTCGAACAAAGTCCAGACAACGCCGGGTACTGACGGTCCCGAACTAGGGCTCTGAGGGAAACACGTTCGTTGTGTACCGTCTGTAAGACGTCTGCACAGGACCCTGGACGTATAAAACGTCAAAAATAGTGCAATCGGATGACTGGCAGTTCGTTAACTCACGAAGCCCTGCAGGCACCAACCTTGCCTACACGAGAAATCGAGCGCGGGCAGCAGCAGCTGGGGCAAGCGGGCGTAAGTGACGAGCTTCCATGTCGTTCGCTTAACGCCGCACCAACGCACTAGTGGTCCCTCCTCTCGGTTCTTTCATGGCCGTGCAGTATGTCACGAAATGCTCCAGTGCATGCAAGGAAGCAAGTAGCGGGCGCGAAGATACCACGAGAGAGTGTACATGCAGAAGTGCTCTCCTGCGCCGTCCTATTCCGGACCAGAAGAGGAAATTCCGACATGGAGATACAAAGCAGTACGCCACCATCCAGGGATGCATGCAAGTCATATTGAAGGTGTGATGCGCAAGAGGAACAGGTCCGACAGGATCTCTCATGGCGCCCCATAAATGAAGTTGAATGGCGATGAGGATCGGTGTGAAAGCGGCAAGCACGTTGTTCTAGTAAACGAATGCAGGGCCCTCATACGGCAGCCTGATAACCGACGGGGGTGCTTGCAGCGTGGCTTGATGGCAATGAGAGAGACTAAACCAGTTTTGCATGTTGCGCCTGCGCTCGAGAGACTCTAACGCGTTAAAGCGTCGATAGGAGAATAGCGGTAAGTCCGATACGATACGCCCTCCCGATTCGCCAATCCATCTATGACGAATACGACCCCGGCTTGAGGACCCCATTGACATGACTGAGGCGGTCAAAGCCTGTGGAGACGCGCGGGTGAAGACGAACCTCTGGCAAAAATTAAACGGAACAGATGACAAGAACGTGCACCGCATAGCCGCTCCATGCTAGATTCCTGCGCCAGAACTTTTGGAACATCAGTCATGGTCGAAAATCCAGTGTCTCGAATACCTACGAACTTAAGTGCTTCGCTGTAAATTCTCAACGTATGATCAGCGGGAAGGAAGTACATATGACCGATTCTTTACGTGTATCTTACGCTTCGTATCGCTCCCATTCATAGGACAATCATCGTCGCCAACCTTTGTGGACTATCGAGTCGGCGACACTGGCAGTGCAAGAAAGAGGTTCATGTCCAACTTGCTCGGCCCTCTCGCGAACTTTCGTGACTGATGACACTAGCGCTAAAGATCAATCCCATCAGTATCTAGGCGCCTGGGAAAGATCGCGATGAGCTCGTCGAGGCGCGACCAGGGGCTCTTGCGCAGGACAGCCTCATCGAATTATCGCTCTCGATACGCTCACGTCTCATACAAAGGGTACATTCGAATAATTGTTGAATTATAAGGCCATTTGAACACTAAGGGCTGACTAGCTGTGATAAATCGCGGGAAAATGGTGAGTGCTTCTCGCAAATGAGCGTTCTTCAGGTGCCAATCTGGATGTACACTGATATCACCTTGTCGTGCCGTCCGCCATTCACTACTACCGCGCATACTATCCTATACGTGAACATTACGCTTTATCATTGTTGGAAACCATATATCGCACGCGCTTTTGCAGTCGCGTAGTCGCAATATGGATCACCAGATGGAAGAGAAGGTCATACAATTCATGAATGTGACTGGTGCATCGTAAGTCGCCGTCTTGGTTCGCCCATGCTGCTCGCTTCACAAGCATGCCAGAGGCCGAGTCCTAATGGCATTCACTAACGCCCTCAGTCAGGCAGAGAGATGCTAGGAGATATCTCGAGCAATACAATCGGCGCGTCGACCATGCTATCGATGCATTCTACAACCAACCTCTCTCCGGCCGTCGGGAACCTGCGGGACCCTCAACAAGCAAACTAAACCAGTTATTCGAAGTCTACAAGGGTAAAGTTCCCCGTGCATGAGGGCATGCCAGGTACCTTTCTAATGGCGCGCTTCATGGAACTTGCTAGACCCGGATGGCGATGATATTACGGTCGATGGCACGATCAAGCTGTGTGAAGATCTGGGGGTAGATCCAGAGGACGTTGTGCTGCTTGCCGTGGCATATGAGCTCAAGTCGCCTTCCATGGGGACCTGGGAGCGGAAGGGCTGGGTGGACGGCTGGAAGGGCATTGGGTTAGTCCAGAAGCACCGCCGTTCGGCTTTTGACGGTCTAATGTTCGCGGTAGATGTGATGCCATTGCTACGATGAAGACAGCGTTACTCCGCCTGCGGGATCGCCTTGGATCGGACGCGCATTATTTCCAGCAGGTGTACAACTACACTTTTGAGTTCTCGCGCCCGCCAGGGCAGAGGAGTCTTGGTGTGTGATCTTTTCTATGCATGGAATCCCTGTTCATCTATCCGACACAGGCATTGACATGGCCCAAGCGTTCTGGCAGTTGCTGATTCCTTTCGGGCTTCAGGGAGGCGCCCTTTCTCACATTGTATCGCCACCGACTAGGGATGGCGAGGACACCCGAATGATGGAAGATGAAGAAGGATGGCGAGATGAGTATACCCAATGGTGGTTTGACTTCTTGCAGAAAAAGGGCGTGAAAGGTGTTAGCAAGGATGTTTGGCAGATGGTAAGCATGGTCAGCATGCCGAATTCCCGCGCATGTGTTAAGTGCCACCATTTTGGGATAGTTCCTGGAGTTCGTCCGGTCTATTGACTTCAAATTCGAGAAGTACGATTTGGAGGGTACGTTTTGGACATCGCTTCACGACTTAATCTGACAGCGGAGATCCCCTTAGCTGCATGGCCTTCCACAATAGACGACTTTGTGGAGTATGCCAGGGAACGCCTCGCGAAAGAGACCTAGAGCGGCATGAGATCCTGCTTTGCATGTGGGTCTTGGCAATCGATTGATATCTGTCATGACCGGCTGTGACTACAATTACTCAGTGAAGATGCCTTGTAACTATAAGTGACAGCGCTGTGGTGTACCGTGACAAATGAATTATATCTCCCAATTATCAGATGCTGTTCCATGAATCCGATATCCGTGGCGGCGAGACATAAGGCCTCAGACGTAGAACGGGTCGGCTGCCGGCTCATTATACGGTTCACGATACAGAAGGCTGCGTCCTCGTGTGAGGCGTTGCCACATTGTGTAAGATATGAAATTTTAGTCTCATGCTTGCCGCCTCCATCATAGCAATACCATCCTTGGTTGAAATTAAAATCCTGGTACCTATCAGCACAATTATTGAGCGTTGAACGGCGGAAGATGCAAAGGGATAGTAGCGTCTACAAACGCCTTGCGGCGGCTGGAACCTACTCACTGTCCACATGCAAATCAATACGGCCGTAAACGTATCAAATAAATTTATTGTCGGCGAGAAGTGCTGGCAAAAAGGATGACTCTTTGACCACGGAGACATGGGGAGTACCAGTGAAGGCGGTGACAGCTGCCATCACTTTTGTCGCCTCGCTAAAACGAAGAGGTAAAAATTATGCGTAAGACTTCGGTGCGCCAGAAATATGTCTCGGATCATGCGTACCTATTGTCAAGCCGGATGACAGCCTCGCCGCCGTCCTCTGCTAACCACAAAATGTCAATGTAAATGTTGGCGGACGTGAGACCGAAAGACTGCAGTAGAGCGTCCTGGAGCGCTTTCCGAAACGTAACAGCATCTCCGCAAGGCGGCTGGATTGAAAATCGAATGTAATGCTTGGTAGGCTTTAACTGCCGCTTCTGCATCGTAATTTTTCACCTCAGGTGTGAAACATCGGTAGCGGCAGGCGAGGCTCGACGACCCGAGTCGCAGGTCTGAGAAAGGTGCGGTAGACGCTGAAGATACTGTTTTGGGACTGTGGGGCGCTCGCGTGGCCCACACGTGGACGAGGAATATTGACGTTGATCAGTTGTCTGCCGCGGACCGCAGCGACAGGCTTACCGTACCACAAGGCAACTTCAATCTTTCCCTCTCCTACTCTGGATCGTCTGGACTTATCTTTATTTTATCTCCTGGATTTCTTTCTTTATATCGTCTTGCTTTGATTCTTATACCTTGCGCATAACACTGTTGGGTCTGGAGATTCATGGCCGGAGATGGTACGGCGCACAAGTGCTGTGGAGTCGTGCAAGAAGCGACAGAGAAATCAAGACGACGGAGAGAGCAGCCACAGTCATGGCTAACACTCAAGTTTGCCGTGGGGTTAACTGTGGGGATCATTGGCTACGCATCCTACGTATACATCGGCCGATTTTGCGAGCCAATGATAAGAAAGAACCACGGTGCACTAGGTGGAAGGAGAGCAGGGAGTAAGTATTGATCCGTCATTGTCTACCACGGTCCAATCTCATCTGTATCTAGTACCGTTCTTGGTGATATTTTGCATATTGCTAGTGATGATGCTTTGGGCCTATGTTCTTGTGAGTTGCAGGTTGCTTGCTTTATGACTTTGTCTGAAGTCGAGGTCATAGGTCGTCTTCACGAGCCCTGGGAAAGCACGCGATGTAAGACTTGGGAATTTCCAACAACTATCCGCTTCTAACATGTGAGGCCTTGTCTAGTACGTCGAGAAAGGACCCCAACCACAAGTTGAGAGCGTCACACCCCGTTGGTGGGATCCTGAAGAAAGAGTAGGCGGCGGCCCGTATCAATATGTACCAGAAAACACCAGCAGTACTGGCAATCAGAGCGGTCCTACCCTACCAACTTCCTCGCTTGGTCATTCGGCTCTGCCAGAAGGTCCTACAGAGCAAAAAGGTACGAGGGTCTTGACCTATAGTTTTTATCGCTACAGCACCTTTTGACAGACATAAACGCTGGCGATGTAACCGCTATTCCGCCCGTCACTACAGCTCGAGCACAGGCCGAAGACAACAAAACAGATAATTCTGTTACTCGTGCACGATCCAGCGACGAGTCGCGCACACGAGTACCCATGATGTACACTAGAGCGCCGCCGACTAGCCCCATTCTGAGGCCGGAGTATAGATACTGTCAAAGAGACGGTTTTGTGAAACCTCCGCGAGCACACCATTGTCGCGCATGTGGAACCGTGAGTACAACTTACCAGGACGGCTCGTTGCCGAGCTGATTTGGACCATTGATCAGTGCATCTTGAAGTATGATCACCATTGCCCATGTGAGTGATGCTTGAGAGTGACCGGTCAGCAGATGACTTACCTGAGTTCTGCCACACCAGGGATTGGACAGTGCGTGGGCGCTCACAATCATAAAGTACGCTCGATGGGAATGCCACGTTCATGTCACTAAAGTTCTGTCAAAACCCAGTTCTTCGTTCATTTCCTACAGTGGGCTATGATATTCTGCATGTGGACGTTTGCCACGCTTGTTGCTGGCACGGTGAACATGAACAGAAATAGTAGCATCGACCCGGAATTCATCGTTGTCATTGCATTGTACATTGCACAGTAAACTCATCCCCGCAATTTCTCGCTGATCACTTGACACAGGGCCGCACTGTTTATCCTCTTCACTAGCGTTTTGTTGGTCACACACATACGCTTGATAATCTTGAATCAGTCAACCGTCGATACCCTGAAGGCACAGAACATGAAGGAACGTGAGAAAGCCGTGCTCGCTCGGATGTTTGCTTGGTACCAATTTGGGTGCGTACTGAATTCTATCAAATATCAGCAGCAGTCGTTGCATCTTATCTATCCTGCACGAATGACGGACGCTGACATGTGATCAGTGAGAAACGGAAGATGAAGAAGAAGTGGGACGATGAGTGGGGTGCGATAGACACCGAAGGTAACATATGGTGGCTGGGCAGCGATAGGAAGAACTGGGAAGCTGTCATGGGTACCAGCGTGTGGCAATGGTTCTGTGAGTAGCTCGCTTGCGCGGGTCTAGTACACCGATCTCACCGTGACACAGTGCCTATTGGACGCAGCCCCACGGATGGGATTAATTGGCCTATTAACCCGCGGTTTGACAGCGAAGGTAGATGGAGACCACGGCGAGAATGGCCTGCTGAACTTCGGTGAACCCGAGTCAGCTTACATCTCCCCAGAGACTACTTCTCATACACCGTTCGACTAGCAATGTACGTGCTACTCAGACACGATATCTTGACCATAAGTCTCGTGTACACTCTATGTATTTATCGCAGCATACCTAGGACTTTCGATCCCATCGTATTGCTAGTGGCCATCATACCATACCATGTAGCACGTAATACACATACATGGCTCTGTATCATACAGCCTTCTCGGCTCCTACATAGACTTTACCTCGTATACTGCGGGAAATTATTTTTCAATGCGTACTCCGGGGACTGGCCACTTCGCAAAGCACTTGGCAGGAGATACATTCCCGGCGAATAGATTAGGCGCCGCTGTCCATACCTAGACCGTCTGTGGCTGCTTCAGGCTTACTCCTCGACCACCACTACCTGTGATCTCTCCTGACTCGACTGTACCCACACTCACCGATTCTACATAAACATGGCACCCACAGCCTCATTCACTGCTCCTGTGACTGGCAACGGCAAAGCTATCCCTTCTAAAGGGGGTCGGGCTGCCACGACCGGCCGCAGTGCGCACTTCACCACCGCCGACGTCATTCACCTCGAGCACGAGTTCGGAGCACACAAGTAAGCGGGTTTCAATCTGCAGCTGTCCTGATAGCGTCAGTCACTCGGTTTCTCCATTGGTTGTCGTCTTGATTGCAAGCCCATCCGGTCGAGGGCGCTGATCAGAGAAACCGGAATCCGACCATCCAGTGACATTGGCCGTGCAGTCGTTTGCCTCTTTCTTTCTGTCTTTACAGGGTATGGCGTCCCTGACTTCCATTTTTGATCCATAGTTACCATCCGCTGCCTGTAGTATTTGAATCCGCGAAGGGTGCTAAGTGAGTTCTTTCCGCTACGGGAGCGAGCTATCTCGGGCTGACTTCGGCGTCTCACTTCCCCCCGGCAGAGTATGGGACCCTGAAGGCAATGAATATATCGATATGTTATCAGCGTACTCGTGAGTTCTTGGATTCTCTTGTTCCTGATCAGCGATCGACATCTCCATCTACTGCGTAGCGCTGTTAACCAAGTGAGTGGAATGTGAATGTGGCTTGATCCAATCCTCGGTTGCTGACCTCGTTACAGGGTCACTGCCACCCTCGAATCGTGGCTACGCTGATAGAGCAGGCTCAGAAACTCACGCTCTCGTCTCGTGCATTCTATAATGCTGTATTTGGACAGTATGCACAGAAAGTCACTCAGATGTTTGGGTATGACATGGTACTCCCCATGAACACTGGTGCGGAGGCAGTTGAAACTGCTATCAAGCTGTCACGCAAGTGGGCATATGAGAAGAAGGGCGTGCCGGAAGGCAAAGCCGTAGTATTCAGCGTTGAAGGAAATTTCCACGGTCGAACTATAGGTGTCATCAGGTCAGCACCTAGAACCTCAAGCTGGCAACCTACATCTGATATTTGATCGCCTCTATGATAGCATGAGCACGGATCCCGAAAGCCGAAGTGGTTTTGGCCCGTACCTTGAAGGTGTTGGACCTGTCTTCGATGATGACGGCATTGCAAGAACGATTCGTTACGGTGAGATATCAGACATTGAACGTGCGCTCGAGCTTTACGGCAAGAGCACCGCTGCATTCCTCGTTGAGCCCATTCAGGGCGAGGCTGGGTAAGTCTCGCTAGCTGCTATACAGTATACCATATTCTTATACATTCCCAGTATCGTGGTTCCTCCGGAAGGTTATCTTGCTGAAGTGCGGAGACTATGCGACAAGCACAATGTCCTCCTCATCTGCGATGAGATCCAGACGGTATTTGCCTAATTCCTTGTCCTATCTCCCGCTTGTCGTTAATTGAACATCATGATACAGGGACTTTGCCGGACCGGAAAGATGATGTGCTATGAATACGATAACATCAAGCCGGATATTGTACTTCTAGGCAAAGCCTTGTCTGGCGGCGGTACGGGATTTACAGTTTTGCGTGGTTGAAATGCTCACAATGTGCGCAGTATATCCGGTATCAGCAGTCCTTGCCGACAGAAATGTGATGCTGTGCATTGCGCCCTGGGGAACACGGAAGCACTTACGGAGGGTACGTAACATGCGATGTCACTCGTTTTCGTGCCTCTCACGTCGATGTCATTGCAGTAACCCGTTAGGTTGTGCAGTCGCGATGACAGCTCTTGATGTTCTCGTGGAGGAGAACCTTGCGCAACGAGCGTTTGAGCTGGGCGAGAAGTTCCGTTCTGCGGTTCGCGCGATAAATTCGCCTCTGGTCAAGGCCGTACGAGGCCGTGGACTGTTGAATGCTGTAATTATAGATGAGTCCAAGAGTGCTCGCGGGCGGACCGCTTGGCAATTTTGCTTGCTGCTCAAGAGTCGTGGAGTACTGGCTAAGCCCACACACGTAAACATGTACGTTCTGTATACCGCTTCGACGACTCCAAGCGTGTTCAATGCATTCATCACGCTTGTATGTTGTTTTAGAATCCGCTTTGCTCCGCCGCTGGTGATATCGGAGGAGGACCTGATGAAGGCGGTCAGAATCATAAGCGAATGTCTGCGGGACCTTGACAAGGTTTGTGTAGTGACAAAATCGCAACTCAATTCGCGGCTGACTGAGGCGTATCTAGGTTGATGAGATCCCTGGGGAAGCCGAAGAGGAGAAGAACTTCAAAGAGGTTTTAGATGATTAGGCTTCCGACGACCGGCGGCGAACGGCAATATATCACACCTGTAGGCCCTTTCTTGATTGCTACCCATGTATTCGACTGTTATGCGCTTCCAGCTGCAGCATGTATTTATATACGAATATTTGCGCCATGAACACGCCTGGATATCGTCATGCATCATCGAATGCGCGCTGAGCGCATGATGCAGTAAGTCGCGCTTAGAAGGCGAGCGCGCATTACGATATGAACGCAGTGATAATGAGTAAGGGAAAGACCGTCCTGAAGAAGCATAGCATAAGATTGCCGCATGCAAATACGCATACTGAGCATCGCGGCAGATAGAACACGGACGGCAGTGATCGGCGATTATTTTGTCAACAAGGAGACGACGAGTTGTTATGTTGTGGCTTATACTGACCGGGCCGAGCTTCTGGGCCCATGGAGGGCTTGTAATGGGCGTATGGCAAAATATCTTCGAGCAGGCATCGGCTTGGTACCACCAAAGCGTTCCGGATCTCGGATTGTGCTGCAAGTCTCGTGTAAACTAGCGGCTTCCGGGGATACCTGAGGTATGGAAATTGAGCAGGGCGCTCGGTGTGGGGAAACAGTACGTGAGTGTCCCAGAATTTTTGCGAGAGGAACTTAGTAATACTCGGCATGTTAAATCCAACCCGCCGTGTACGTTTCGAAAGGAATGGCAACAACTTATCGATAATAGATCGCTGCAAGAAGTTTCGTAACGCTTCCGAGTCGCGTCAAAGAGTGAGAAGACGGAAAGCTTGCGAGTGGTCCGTGACTATTCCACGAGATGACTAGCTCACGGAAAGAAGACAACGTCTTAGGACACTTGCCTAGTATCCCGAACGCTCAGGATGTGGCGCTGGTCTGTAAGCCGAACCTTGGTGTTTCACTATAAAATGCTGGTACTACTAAAATTCTCTCAGCTGTGTCCTTCGGTAGAAGCATGATACTAGGTTGGCTATCTTGAAGTCAAGCACTGCAACTTACTATCCTTACGATGAGATCCGTCTAATCGATGTAAGAAAGGTCTGGCCTCGTGGACGAACTATGGAGGGTTTCACCGTGTGTAGCCGTGTCGTGATGCCAGAGTTTGCGTTCAGAGCGGAGCGACGTCCCATGATCCCCTCAAATGGCTGTTTAAAATTTCACCGACCGTCTATATTCGTTACTGCAGATTGAACCATAAAATTGCGTACAGTCTGTCAGGTACTCACATGGACTGGTCGTGAGTGGTGGGCGAGTGATTTTGAATAGCTTTTCGTGTGGGAACTTTGGAGAGCGCCCGTAATAAACGCTCCTACCAAGGCTGTGGGAGGCATTCACAACATACCATGATCTTGCGACGCCGACCGATATCGTCCATCTTCATCTCAGATTGTAATTGATGTCAAACGAAGGTGGGAAGTAAGAAACATGCATCACGGGGTGGACTTCAGCGTTGATTGGGGTACGGTCATTTTGTGTATCTCGATACATCACCGTGCCACCGTCTGAGTATCACTTTTCCTAGGAGCAGCAGTGCATTCACCCTATTCGTGCTCTTTCCAGTTCTTGGTCGCTAAGACCATGCATAACTCAAACACTAATGCTCCTACAACGACCCGGGATCAATGAGCCGGCCATCCCAGACCCATCTTGGTTCCGGGATGCTGTCACTGTGATAAAGTCGACTCTGACTGCGGCGAAAACGCCCTGCCGCTCGCAATCGTTGATTGCGCGATGGGAAGAGTGAGCGTTTCCAGATTTGAGGTCCAAATCTACCTTGGGTTGCGGTCCGCACATATCACTCTGTCCAAAGCTTGATTAATGTGCACAGTCTCGGTCCAACTCGCGCCCGACAATGCTGGATTTTCGGTACTGATATGATTTTTAAACGGACACGCTTTAGAGTAATCTGTTAGAAGAACACAGCCAACGGCATACAGCAAACGACAGCTGGCGTCTGAACGGTCAAGTATAAATGTCTCACCAGAGGTGCCTGTCCTGTTCCTCAGACAGCCCCCTCCCTCGCGTTCCAGATAGCATTCCTGACATGAGTGATCCTCAGGTACATATTTTCATTGTGCCTATCCCGCGCACCAATCACTGATCATTGCAAGTAGACAGCTGGACAAGCTCCGCGAACTGACGATGGGCAGAGGATACCTCGACGTACTCCCATGGCTTGCCAATTCTGCCGAGGTGCGTTGACTTACTTCACATTGGTTTTCACACTTATGAATATATTGTAGGACGAAAGCTGAAATGTGACGGTCGCCCAACATGTGGCAACTGCGAAAAGCGAGGGCTCGCTTGCGTCTACGTACCTGTGTAAGTTGGCGTCACCGCTGAGCGCAGTGCCCTTCTCACAAGCGACACTTTCGTAGATCTGCACAGCAGAAGTGAGGCGTCGCTAGAGCGGTGTTCGCTCAGGATTCTTATCGCAACTGCCATTTAATTCGGGTCCTACATTACTTCTTTGGGCGCACATCTTCCTGCCCAGGATGACCGCATTACATTAATTCAACTGCTTTAGCCTGGTTCATGTCTAGGAGTTGTGTCCTCACTTTTTTGTCTCCAGCAATCTACTGTCAACGCAGAGTGCAGGTCTGGGAGACGAGTACTTAATGAGTGGTGGCTTCTCAGCAAGGTGTTAGCCTGCCGCGCAACGGCGGACTTGGCATGAGCTCGCGGCTCGCAGCAGCTAGTGCGACGACAGGTACCAAAGATGATGCTGCTACACTATTCAAATGCTCAAATGTGAGTTTGCAATCGTATCGAGGTGTAAAGCATCCGATATCGGGCTAATTCCATTGCAGGAAATTCTGGCTGAGATCCAGAGATCCCACCATGATGCCGGTCAAGAGGCTGCCCAGTCATGCACGCTAACTTCACAGGGATCTGTGAGGCAGTGTGCCGTGGCAGATATGTGTCGTTGTGATTGATGAAATGGTCTCCACATAATATTGATTCTTCCAGTGGTCCCACTGGTTGAGGCGAACATGGTATATTACGCCTAATATATTGCATCCGGCAGGGCATAGCCGGCGGAGGCTTGAGAGCACGACAGGAGATGGACCGATGCCGGCTAGGACAAACATCTTCGTTAGACGTCTGTGATGGAATGTTCTCGGTCTCAGCTTGTTGAGCATGCTGCTGTCACGCCGACGAGGTCGGATTCGGAGTGCAAGAAGAACACGATGCAGCATCCAAGAACACCTTGAGCTACATGGCGGGAGGAGATCATTTACGGCATGGTAGCGTTATGGTGAGGTATCGTATTCTCATCGCATACAGTGCGGGCCGCTCATTTCTTTCCACAACATATGGAGATGTCAGCGCCAGCTCGTTTTGTCTCTGGTGTTCCTGTTCTAGGAAGTGACCGCCCCAGGCGGCGACCGAAAGTTCACAAACTGACACAACAGGCTCGAAAAGTTTCGGCTCTTGCATCCAACCGAGCGCACTAATCAGATAAACGCCAACAGGAGACGTGAGGTTGTTGAGTGAAACGTAGAACGGGGGTCATTATTGCACGGTCTTCTCCAGATCATGCCCTGGCGGAAGTTATGATCCTGGGTTGCACGCAGCTAGACCGTGGGGTAACGCTATCAAGCCGTGAAATGACATTTTGTCAATACGCTGATGCATCCGTTGAAGGGACAGTCCCGGAGATACTGTCCATGGAACTTATGTCCTAGATAGGCTTATTGGCATCAAACTCGCATGATCAGGCGTATATACTCAACAGAGTCATCGAACTCAGGGGACAGGTACGGCATCTGACGGTAGTATGACTATCTTCAGTAAGTTCAGCAAGCTAAGGGTCGCATAACGTTCGCCAAGTCACGAGGTGATAGAAATTATTAGAGTTGAGATTAGGCCACTTTCATCGTTCAACGCTCAACGCTCAACGGTCCCTGATCGGATGCTTAGAGAGGTTGTGCAGGCCGTCTACACCATTTGGCGAAATTAAGCCAGATCTTTGTTACTGTTCTAGATACCATCCGCCATATGTAATAGTCGACATAACCGGCGGTCATGTCCCGTACACACAGTTCACCAGAGCCGCGCTTCGCGGAACATGTAATAATTGCCACAATCAGTCGTTCGCAGCGGTAGCATACAGTACATAAGTTATTCGTCCACAACATGGGAGCCACGCCGTGTAAATAAAGGGAGCGCGGAACTCTATAGTACAGCCGCATCTGTAATCTACCATCAGTTCCTTTATTATACGGGCGTTCTTGGAGAAGCTCTGGGGAACACAGCCAATGAAAGAAACCCGACCAAAGCACAAAGACAACCTTCAGCTATGTTCGATCACCCTGAACAAGTGTGGGATTGACGGTGAAAGGACGGCCAAACAATCCTGCTTCCATTCGAGGTCGTGGCCGCAGTATCAGCATTGGAACCCGTGCCACCTGCGGGATAGTAGGGTGTGGAGTTCCTGCTTCCACAACTACTCCCGCCCTGTGTGTTTGGCGCCTTGCTCATCTGACAGACAAGCTCACTCCCGGGCGGCTGTGCTTCCGTGGGAGTTGTGAGGATAACGCTCGCGGTGAGACTGTTGCTTCTGCTTGGTGGCTGGCTGAGGGTATTTGCCCGCGTCGGAGGTCGTGACAACGAATGTACAGATCGATCACCGCGCTGGACGCTCGAAGCAGCTAGGCTCATGACCTCCCGTGAACCGAGAGACTCAATGGTCGGCATGCGCTGGATCAAGCTGCCTACTATGGGGACATAGTCAATGTCTGAGGCGTCTTCAGAATCTGCCGATGGTGAGGAAAGCACGCCGTCAGAGTAATATCCGAGCTGATCGCTTCGCGCAAGGTCAATATCGGCTTCTGTGTCCCGGGTGACTTCTTCAAGGAGAGACCGGAAGCGATCGACGAAACCGTGTAGATCGTCGCCCGGTAGCGCAGTCGCCGTTGGAGTCGTATCTGGCTCTAGCACTGTGTAGTTGTCCGGCGCGATCAGATATGCGCCAGGGCTGTGACGAATTGGCCGCCCATATGGTGAGTAAGCGTCGTTATCTCCTTGGCTGAGTGCGTCCTCTTCCTCGAAGGACTCGAGCGAAACGCGCTCGTCGTCAATGACCGCAGAAGACACTGCAATGTGTCCTTCAGATGACTGCTGCGAATGCCTAGAGTGACCCCCATGACCGTCACCTGATAGTTGCTCTGAGCTAATGCGGGTGGAGGAGGCGCGGTAGAGAGACCGGCGCCCGGGAACGTTGATGTCAGTCCTGCTGCCTCCTGCAGATTGCCTTTCTGATGATGCAGTCTGGGAAGGCTGGTGGCCGGAACGCGCAAGGGAGACGGGTATGGTGGTGGACGATAACATTGTCCGAGAGCTGCGTATTGACAAGGAAGGCTCTCTGCCGGGGACTGAGGGGTATGAAACCGAATGGGTATGTGTACGGCCACCTTTCCTTCGGGAAGAACGGCTAGCCAGCGCGTCGTATTTGTGCGACAGTAAATGGTACGTAAACTAGTCGTAAGACAATTAGAAGAGACGCGCATTAGAAACAGGGAGGTGCGCACAAGTACAGCCGAGGTAATTGTCAGACGCACTACTGCGCCGGCGAGCCAGTAGCCCCATGCGATCGCCTTCGGGGATTGGCATCTAAATTGAGCTCTGGACCATACGACGTCAATATCCCAAGTGCACCGGCCCTCAACGGTCAGGAAGGGATTCTGGCTGTGCCTCCACACACACACCAGAACGAGGTTTGTGATGGCCGGAGACAACAATGACGCAGAAGACGTGTATTCCAGGAGTATTTGAACGCCAGGGTATCCGGCCGACGATCCACGACTGCGACCCAAATGAGGTAGAAACACATGTGCAGCTGCCGACGACACAAGCAGTACCAAAGAAAGCGCCGACAATATTCCTAAGGCTAGAGAGGCTTGCTGCCGGCCTGAAGATAGATAAATTGAGAAGGCAAGGAAGTAGCGAATCGCGTTATAAATCGCCCAAAATGCTGCAAGGGGATAATTAGTCGCCGTCTCGGAAGCCCAAGTAAGCATAGGCGAGTGCTCGGCGCACCTGCCACTATCAGTAAGATCCATTTCGCCCATCTAAGTCGACGTAATTTCCTGCGGAGGGCTCGTTCCTTAATTCGCTTCCTTTCCCTCGGCGTGATAGGGTCTGGTTGCAGACTAAGGCTGGTATTCCAGGAGGCCCGTGGTTCCGCAGGATGAAGTGGTTGCCTAGCAAGAATGTCGAGGTACGCAGACGAGCCAATAGTCGGCTCGTCATGCTGCAGTAACGATTCCGTGGGATGTGTGTAATCTGAAGTCGTCCGCAAAGTTACAGTAGAGAATGATGAGGACTGTCGATCGTGGAGAGTTCGTGCATTTGACGGCGGTGGTTGTGGGTCCGCAGCAAACAAGGCATGATGAAGGTATAAGGCGGCCATTCGGGAGTGGCCTAGTCGTTATATCGTTGCGAAATGAGCGTGTAAAAAGAGTGTATTTCAGTTAGCTCGACCCGTTAGTCGACGTTTGGGCGACGTTTGCAAGACAAAGTCGATGTCTCAGAACGAACCGAGTGATGACGGGACGCATGTGAGCGGTAGCGGTTCGACGTAGCACTTTCAAGAGCGTAATTGCGGTATGAAAAAAGGTTTATTGCGGCGGGAGAACGGCTGTGCAAGGTACGCATCAGCGGTAATCATCGTGATAACGACCATCAAGCGACAACCGCATGCATCTTCCGATACATCTTGCGACTCTAAATGACGTAGGCATGGGACACGGGTGGACTATTCTGCTGCGAAGCTGTTTCAGGGACTGTCGCAGCCGGTGAGTTGCTTGAGGGCGGTCGGCAACTCTGAGCTACGTTGGCAGAAACATGTTGTGCGCGGCTGTGAGCAGTTTGACATGAATCAAAACCAAGAACGCGTCCGCGTTAAGCGATCGCTGATTATTTACGTCTATTTGTTAACATGCAAGGGTGGATTGTTGAAAACAAGTATTCCATTGAAGGGGTATAGACGATCCACGGAGTCCAGAGTAACCACACAAGCAAGGAAAGCACAAACTTGATGGGTAAATATACGACCATTTTCGACATTTTGAGCGGGGGCTCTAGGCGAGCGCGCCCCAGAGACCTAATCCCGCAAAGAAGCTCCCTAATCCCAAAAGGAAGCCGATGTAGGCGGTTGTGTGTACGCCAATTCGGGGAAGAATAAGAGGGGTGTGTAGTAATGACATCGTGAGGTTCATCAACATGACGATAGGGAATGCAATGAAGAACGGTCTGTTGGTAGACGGCATCTCGACGGTGGCGTTGACGGAAAGAGACAGCGATGAGGATAGGAAAGCAGCCGAAAGCACTAGCGTATTGCCGGTGGAGAGTAGTATCGAATCGAGTCGTTGGAGACAAGAAACAAAAACAGGAATCCGCTGCGCACGACAGAACCGTTCAATGAGCGTTTGCATATCAGGCCAGATGAACTCACTATGACCGGAAAGCCGTAGATTTCTTCCAGATCTTCCCGTTCTTTGAGATTGACTAGCTGTTCGAGATCCTTGTCTACAGCTAGTCTGATCGCCTCATCAAGAGACCTTGTGTTACCGGGCACCAATCGCACACGTTTCCCGTTCTCCCCGGGACACGCTCCGTTTGGAGGCGCATCATGGCGGGGACTCAACGTTAGTGGTAGCACTTCGTCTGAGGAAGACAGCAAGTTGGTCCTGCTTTCCTCAGCGCTTGACGAGGCCAGAATCTCCGCAATCCTGTCCTCAGGTACCATTACGTTTCGGTATAACGCTAGTTGTGCGTAGCTTTGAGCTATCCCAACTATCACGTCGATGATAGCCCATCCTAAAGATAGCCACCACACTGAACGGAACACTGGGTCCCTCCAGGTCGGCCTCGAATACTGCATCTTCTGACGTATTCCCAGGATGGGCAGGGACGTTATGCGGAGGAAATTGAACACGATAGTATGGACGACATTGAACAAAAAGGTTGTGAAGAACGGATCCACCGCGCCCAGAATGGACGACACGCCAGAATAGAGAGGTAGACGGAATAGGTACGCCATGGACCACATCGCAGACGAAAGGAGAACTTCTGGGAGAGGAAAGGGATACAGCTGCGGATATGGCGATGGTCTAGGGCTTGTGATAGGCCAGAAGAGCTCGGGGGCAAAGGCCAGTAGCAGAACAACCAATATGGCTGTAATAGGCACAAATGAGTACAGTACGAGTACTCGCCGGTACGATCCTGCAACTATAATCAGCATTCTCCCAGAAAGTGAAGAGTGTCAATGTACCAGGATAGAGACCTCGCTCTTCCAAGTCCCACTCAACCTCCTCGGACTGTTCGGCATCCTCCTCCTCGTCCCCATCTGCTCCCTGCTCCTCGGGAACGCGGTTCAGGGTACTCTCATGCCTCCGGTACTCTGGACTCGACCTCCTACTATGCGACACTTCTGAGCTGGGACCAGCATCGTTGACAGACCCGTACTGATAGCTTCCCATCTGGGCTGATGTCCTAGCGCCTCCGAGGAGTGGCTGAGCTCCCGCGCTGTCTTCACTGCTCCCGCGAATGGGAGACAAGTCCGCGTCCTGTCTGTCTTCCCGTCTTCTGGACCATGGAGTGGAAGCCGCGATGCTCACGAGCCTACGCAGACTCATCCTTCGCGGTAAAGCGTACAAGAATAGTACCAGAGGGTATTGGAAGGTGGCTTTATAAATTCTACTACCTTTTCATGATGGACGTCTAGGTAAGCGTTCAGGCGTCTACCTCGTACTCGGCGTCGAAGGTTTAGTCCTTGCATTCCACACTTGCATATTCCGGATAAGTGTTCATCGGCACACAGCAGATATATTGAATTGTATCTAACAATAGTCACGTCGCGAACATCTAATAGACAACTAACGAGAGCACTCGTGAACAACGTGAACGACCCAAGTACACAGTAGACCTGGGAGTAAGAAGTCAGCAAAAAGAAGAACAGAAGATACGGAACAACAAAGATCAGTTTCTCGATGCATTTCAACAAGCACTCGAACCCATCTCCAGTTTGTACACGAGGAGACTTTGGTGTAGGCCGAGTGCATTCGTGTCCGCCCATCGAATAAAATTTCATCCGAAGACAGAGGACATCCAAAACCCACAACTCACCATGGAGATATACGACCTCCCACAAAACAGCGTGCTTCGATGCAGATTCCGCCTGAAGAAGGGTTAGAAGTGAGCATGGAGTGCAACATAGCGTCAGAAGGGAAGAAATCAGCCAAGGCTGAAACTAATTGACGTTGTTGTCCTCACGAAAAATCGGTAGTTGGACATGGTAAAAGAGTATCATCACTTTGGGTCAATCAGAGATGAATGCTTACCAGCTACGACAAAAACCACGACAACGTGAGATGTTGGACGAGAGTGAGAGGCCAGACAGGCGCCTTCAGTCTTTTAGAGTTTGATGCTACAAAGTTACAACTCCGCACGAATCTGAAGTGGCGGAATAATCAGCGCGAGATCTACTGCAGATCTGAGATGTTCCAGTGATTTCACGTTCCTTCCATGCAGACGACCCCGAGCCTCTCACTATAATTTGTAGCATAGCAATCCAAACTCGCCTCTGACTTTCGCATCCACCTTTGTAGCATATTTTTCTCTCTGAGAATTTACACACAATACCGAACAGCCCACATAATCTCTCAAGATGCAATCGCTTTTACGATGGAGTATCGAGAACTCGGATCCTAATGCACCGCGGCAGCCAGCGCAGCAGCAGAAGTTGGATTCTGAAATCATTGATATGATTTTGGGGAAGCCCGACTCGGAGCTGATGAAGGAAGCCCTGGCTATTGCTGTCGACGAGAAGCGGGATGAGGATGAAAGATTGCAGGCATTAGATAACTTCGAGATGGTGAGTGAAGCCCGATTGCGCTCACATTGCATTCTGACGATTCATCTATTAGCTTATAGAAAGTATCGACAACGCAAACGGTGCGCGCATTCAACGATTCATTGTCGGCAAAGCCGTACTTATTCAATTACTAGACCTCGTGAAACTGAAGATGTGGGAGCCTATTCATGGCCTGCTCACTTCGTCGTCATCGGAGGAGATTAAGGCCCAGGTTTTGTGGATCATTGGCACAGCCGTGCAGAATAATCCGGCTGCACAGCGCGAAGTGAGTCGCATCTAGCACCTTCCGCGACGAGATCCTCACCCGTCCAAATGTCTGCAGTATCTCGCGTTCTCCCCTATGCATACTCTACTATCTTTCCTCGCGCCCGGCACGCGATCGCCCAAGACAAGATCGAAAGCCGTGTATGCGCTGTCCGGTTTGCTTAAGCATTGTGTACCGGCGGTGCGACAACTGCAGGACGCAGATGGCTGGAAAGCCCTCAAAGATGCTTTACAAGGTGAGCTTGGGCAGCATATCATCTTCTCCCGTATACTGATCTGTTGTCAGATCCAGATATTACCGTCCGCCGCAAGGTGGCGTTCCTCCTCAACGCGCTACTCATCCCGACGACACCTCTTCACGCACCACCACCACCAGCTCCTACTGCCTCGCAGAGCGGCGAACGATCAGTCATCGTGCATCCTGACGCTGCAGTGCACGAGGCCGAATCGAGCGCAACAGCCGTCCACCCCCAACTCCCCATGCGTCCCATGATCGCGGACCCGTCGTCCATCTCTACTTCGCCCCTGGCTCTCCGTGCGCTGGAAGAGGACGGATTGCTACAGGCGCTTCTCGATGCGTTGACATCGCCCGTGCCTCACGGGCCTGACGGAGAGAGCGAAGGTGATCCAGACTTCGAAGCCAAAATTGTCAGGTAGGTATTTACTCACTTCGCCTTGGTCTCTTGTGCTGAAAAGTACCTCACAAAGCGTACTGCATACGTATGTTATGTCGTGCCACGGAAAACTCTCGCCAGCACAGAAGAAGGCGATCTCGACTTATTTACAGGCGCAAAGAGACAAGGTTGCGAACGAGCATGAACTGGCGGAGAGATGGGGTTTGTCAACAGAGGAGGCTAGATTGTTCAAGCAAACGATCGATAGAAATTAAAACTTCCTGTACTTTATATCAACCTTTCGCCCTGTTCGCGATATGCGCACAAGTTCGGGTTTAAGATAACATTGGTCCGAGCGGATGCTTTCATACATTTCCAAGTAGCCACGACTTTGTGCATACTTCCAAGTTACAGTATCCATACGTGCTCAAACACGAATGCTCTCGGGTGGTCCTAAGTAGCTGGCTCTCACGCCGCCGGTATCTAGTGATATCAAGACATGAGCAAAGTGAGCGAACACACGCAAAAATACTGTTGCAAGAACATACCGATGACAATCTTCTCTACAATCACCGATGGCTCAACCATCCAGATCTAAGATGCACCGTGAATGCTCAGAGCAGTCAAAAGCAGATCTATCACGTACCTTCAATGTATGAGCACCGGGGGATGCAGGGAACTGGTTGATTACCGACACGATGCTGTTCGCCTGTGCATTGTCAAGTATGAGGCATCTCCACCGACCATAGAGACTTACCACAAAACCATCCAAACCATCCCAGGCATCAGGCTCCTCTCCAGCCGCCGAAGGTGGGATGAAATACGTCGTTTGAGGATCCTCAGAGTCAATCTGCACAGCAAGTGCTACCGGGCGATCCAGGCCGTTTGCGTTCAAGGTCGGAGCGACGTATGTCGTGACGCTGACATTTCCGGCATCTTGTATAGTGTTGAAAGTATAGAAATCGTACTCCCTAGAACGCTATCAGCACGAGATCTGAAGCGCAACCCTTGTCGGTAACTCACAGGCTGGGTCCAGTACCGGCGGTGAAGTTCTTCTCGTCGCCCCCACGCGGCCAAGGTGTTACACCAGAGACGGTGCGACCATAGCCTGGCAGCTCGATCCAAGTGAGACCATCTACCGATGTGTTCCTGGGTGCGTGCGCTGCCTCGATGGATACACCGCCATCACCTTCAACGAATCCTGTAATGTGGCTGAGTGCCGAATTTTTAAATGTATCCTATGTTGGACACACCTTTGAATCCGCTGGGTACAGTAGTGTGATTAGCCGTGAAGGTCAAGTTCTGTACTTCCGCCGGCTGCCCCTGCGCGTTTGCCGTAAAGAATATGGTAGCATTCTGCACCCCAGACACATTTGGCCAGTCGACGGAGATGAATACGCGCTGCTCCGGGTTACTAGGGCTGATCGACCCTTCGGTGGGCGACAGAATGACCCACGAAACGTTAGCAGTCACGTTGAATGTGAATGGAGCCGGTCCGCCAGCACCGACATCGACATATCTGTTACCAGTTGGAACGAAGGCGTCCAGAGACATAGAGGGCGGAGGACAGGAGTAGCCTTGGTCGCACTGATATTGGTTGTCTCCCGGCCTGCACCCGCGTAAATAAGATGAGGAGGCTGAAATTACGTTGGCACATACCACGCCGCTAGTGTATCTTCAGGGACGATCCTCATAGGACCAGCTAGCGCCTGCTTTCTAGACTGCACCTTCGTAATCGGTGGCATCCTGGAAATCTTGGTATCAGTATCTTATCAGGTTTATGGAGTCCTGGCACAGACGTGTTCGCTTGAGGTTGCTGCCAGTAGTAGTACATAACATGCGTTTGGTCCATCATATGATCCCATTTCCCTTTCGCAAAGTGTGAGCAGCTCGCACAGATCGAGGAGAAACATATCCAAACCGTTAAGGATGTGGTGGTATTCGAGCTCAAGGTCGTAGTCATGCTCGAAGAGAGCGTCCACCTGCTGGGCGTAACCGTTCGCGCTCAGGCGTGCTTGGGAAGCTCGCATGTTGTTAATGCCAGCTGATATCCACATGTTCGCCAGCGTGTACGTGGCTTCTACCGGATGATGGACGAGCTGGAAGAACGCCGGTTTCATGTTGTTAGAAATGGAATTGTAGAGGTTGGACGAGAGGGTGTAGAGGCTTTCAAAATCTTCCAGCACAGTTTCGGCCCTATTCACACTGTGAGTACCGTTCGTGTGCCGAGGAAGGAAGAAGCATACTCTCTGTAGCTGATCAGACTGTACGTCGTGGAGTTCAAGAGTTCTGGCTTCCGGCGGAAATTGAACCTTGTAACGTTGGCAATGATGGTGGCTATCTGCGACGCTTCGTCAGAGCCGACGTCAAATTCCCTCTGGGCCCAGCGCGTGACGAAGGAGTTGACGTTAGTCGGCGTCCAGATTGATGCGTTCCATCCGATGGTTATGAAGAATTCTGTATCCATCTCGTAAGGTTTGAGGTCGCCCACATTGAGAACCCAGATTCTTGTGGCTTCCCTGTTGACGGCAAGAGACATCTGCTCATATATCTGCAGTTGCGTCTTGTCAAAAACATTGCCGAGTAAATATGCAGCTACGCCAGACCTTTTCCATTTGAGATGACTGACAGAAGCGTTAGATGGCAAGTTGTCAATGAACCGAATGGAGAACATACAGTGATCCACTTGTAGTCCCTCGGATCTCCAACCTAGATCAAGGTCAGTTCATGAACGACGGACAGAGAAGGAGGCATGTACGTAGTCAATCTATACTCTCCCGGGTCAGTGTCTTTATTGACGGACATCCTCACAAAACTGACATGATAGTATACCCCTGCCCCTCCGGTGCGGTTGCGCTCGGATATAACTGGGAACCTTCGGATATTGCCCCAGCTAATTTGCGAGGATGTACATGAGTATGCAAGGCAGAATATAACGAGTGGACGCACTTGTCATCAGTCCAAAGTAGAGTAATGTCGTCGGGGACACGCATCCCGTCGTCATAAAATCCTTCGACCTCTTTATCTGTATTTCAAGTCATGGTCAGCAAGTCCCAAGCCGTCTCCAGGGGATCACTTACACAAACACCACATCTGCGGAATCGTTGTGATATTGGTACCGTTAAAGACGTCAGTCAATATCTGTCGCTGGTCCGATACGATCTTCTCCAAAAGTTGGATATTTTCGCCCTCCGAGAGAGGCACTGGGCAACACCACTCATGGTTAGTATCGCCTTTGCACTCAACAAGCAAAAAGGGAATTACTCACAGTCGCCTGCACCCCTCATACCCATAGTGAAGATACTCTCGTACGGTTTCGCACGCTCCGCGCCGTATACCCAATAGTTGTAGATGTTCTGTGCGTTGACGCCGTAGTCCCAGGGACCCGAACCGAAGAGGTCCCATTCGATGGGCGTGCCGCGCATCATGGGCTCCTGGTGGCTAGTACCCATGACCACACCCCACCAGTCTGCCAGAGGCTGATTTTCCGGGTCGTCGATGTCGAACGCGCTGTATTACGGTCAGGCTTACAAAGTGAGCTCAGCCACGAGGAAGGACAACATGCCTGCTCCAAATAGCTGCAAGAACATACGTCACTGTCAGCGTCTCACCCGGTAAGGACTATGCTTACCCGGCCAGAGGTAATTCGCCTTCATCCTCAACATCAACTCGAACCTAGTACAGTATGAACAGGATACTCCTCGCCGAGAAAACAGAAATTGGACATACAATTTGGTATAGAAGAAATGGTTGAAAGGTGAGCCTGTGAGCGGTGCACCAGTGCCGTTGGTAAACTTTTCCATGGCCCAGTTCTGCAGGGCTGGCTGTTCGTCATTGAGGAAGATGCCGCGATACTTGACAGTCGGCGAGCCATGCGAGCACCCAGAAGAGGTGACAAAAATCTCAGATTGCTGTGTCGTCGGCACATCCGCCCACCTTGTGCATGCAATGTATCAACCCGAGTTGACAGGGTAAAAATTACGCTCGACATACCAGTACCACGGTGAGACACCTGTAAAACTCCGTTTTCAATCAACTTGCAGCGTAATCCACCCACATTCTCAAACTTACCAAACTGTTCCGAGTGGTCATACATGGCGAATATTGTGCCTCTTTTATCCGCCCCAATAATCACATACGCGCTCTGAATTCCAGGCAGGGGGTTCTTGACCTCCTTCGCCATGAAGGACTCCCACTGGCCCTGCACCGCAGATACGTCCAGCTTCGCGTTCTGAACGACCTGATCGATAAGGGACGACTTCCCGAGCGTGCCGACGATGACCACGGACGTCGTGCCAACCAAGGCCGGCGAGAGAGCAGTGGACGAGACGGTGACATTCGACAACGACGGCTGGACCCCCGTGACGCGCTGGATGTC
>JANHOG010000144.1:0-24586 GCA_027627325.1 Phlebia brevispora
CCATGGTTGCGGACTAGGTCGACGACGTCGACCTCAACAACGCCGAGGAGGTCGTCCTGCAGCATTCAAACGTCAGGATGTGTGCGGAAGTAAGAGAAGAAAATACGTACGACGGTCATCCGATCTGAGTCCCATAGGCGCAAGCTCAACTTCTCATGGAGCCGAATGATGTTGACATCCACTAAGACGACGGCGGTCTCCTCGAACACAGGATTGCAGTCGTCCTTGATGATCCTGGTTGAATAAAGTGGTTTTCCGAGCTTCGAATAGGTTAACGTCGTATATGGGTCTATTAAACGCAGCAAAAGCCGTCACCAACTCATCAAGATAGACACAGTGCCGGTACACACCAGAACTGCCCATGGTATCCATCTTCTTCACGCCCTTCGCCCTGTGAATATGAACGACGATCACGCCAATTGCTTCTGTGTCCTTCTTGACGTCATCTCCCCTAATGAGTCGCTGTAGGTTAATTGTAACGCTCTTAGGTGCAACATATTCAGCCACAGCAGTGTCTATCGAGCTGGAAATAAAGCCTGATATGAACGGCAAATCCATCACATTG
The DNA here is from genome assembly GCA_027627325.1 of Phlebia brevispora. Lineage (NCBI taxonomy): Eukaryota > Fungi > Basidiomycota > Agaricomycetes > Polyporales > Meruliaceae > Phlebicolorata > Phlebicolorata brevispora. The sequence continues at coordinate 566 of JANHOG010000144.1, forward strand.
GGCAATAGGCGGCTTAGAGGGACGACTGAGATCGTGATACGTGGTAGACCGAGAAGAGTAATCATTGTGGTCTTAATGCTAAGGGCGAAAATATATTCAGTAAGACCCTAAACAGTGTGATATTGAATTTGACGTACAAGGGCGGGTCTGAAATGAGATGCAGGCGAGCGCGAGCTGTGCCCACTATGCCATCTATCTCAACCCAGACGGCTGTTGGTATCATAGTTGAGAATCGTGATTGCAGGGCTTGCAGGAAGCAGTGTACTTACGAACTTTGAAGCCATACCAGCCGCGAATACCTAGGAAGAACTCTACTAAGAGACTAGAGGAAGTATTAGAGACTGGATTGTCGTGTGGATTATTGGATACTTACTGGATGTTACGCGCTTTGCTATGCACAGACTGCCCACTAGGGAGCCCACGATATGCGAACGAGAGCTCCAAATTCACATGCTGCCTGTTGAGTTCCTCGTCTTCATCTTTATCCGGTGTTTGATCGTGACAGTCTTTTGCAGATCCGTTCTCCTCTTTAGTCTTCGCGCACTCGTTACACTCGTCTATCTCGTGCTGCTTCTGTGTTTCTGAGTCAGGAAGTGAGCGAATGAAAGTGATGCGGGCTGCGTTCGATCCTAGTCCGACATCTGACACACGGACGGAGTGCTGTATGCTCTGTCAACTGCAAGAACCAAGAACCAAAGAAAGTAAAGGAGACGTACTACAAATCTGGGCACTGATGCTTGCATGATATCCTCAAGGATGTCTGTCAGATTTCCAAATCTACGGACATGAGCCTTATTTTTGGAGACATAAACAAACGAGAAACCTACAAGTCAGGATTCATGATTGGCCAGACGCCTCTTAACACAGCGTTAGCCCATTCCGCACTCTCTTTCACCCTCTCCTGCTCGTCTACGATACCGTCACCATTCAAGTCTGATCCTGCACGAAGACCACGTGTACGCTCAGACTCCCATGAACGGTCGTCAAAGTCTCTTTGAGCGATGCTGCGCAGACGAAATAAGAGTGCGTATGTGAGACATGCAGGGAATATTAGAGCTATGACTGTTGAGAGCAGCTTTCCAGATGTAAAGCGTGCAAAAAGGAAGCAGATAGAATAGACAACTGCAATGTGGAAGATGCTGGGTGCGGCGAAGGATAGCACACGCTTCCGGTGTGCCTTCCAATCTGTGGACCAACCTTAACGCGATGAAAACGATTTATACGGCTTCATCAGACGCACCGAGTGGGGGAAATTCTTCCGACAATATATTTTCGCCTTTATTCCGTAAATCAGGTTCCTCGTCCGCGTTTTTCATCTCTAGCTCGTCTCCAGTGACGGGGTCTACAACACGCATGACATGGCCTTTCGCCAACCCGCGGGCACGCTTCTGGGTCTCCTTCTGATCACGCTGTCCGCTCTTGTCCTGGAGCTGGGCAGCCTTTGCTTCTGTTGCGCGTTCGGGATTCACAAGAGCCGTAAGCTTGGTCGCGATCTGCGGAACTGGGTTCTTGCCCGAGTACTGTTCCGGTAGCTTGTGTGACATGTCTTAGGGTATCAATGACGGCAGAGTCTATCGAGTTTGCATGACAAACTTGCAGTTGGACGCGGTTCCGTACAACTTACCTGTCTACATGAAGAACAGAGGGAGACTACGAGAGAGGTACGCACAGTGGAGCGCATTGGTGTAGATATGCGGGGTGGATGGCGCTAACGCCACATGCTGAGCGTGTGGCAAGCGGAGCCCTACATGCAAAAAAAAAAAACCAGAGAATCGCCAAAATTAGGCCTGCGGACTATCCCAATAGCCTTGAAGCTGCTGAGTTTCAGCCTGGCGAGTGCTCATCTCATTCTATGGCGAGAATAGCTGAAAGTTGAAACAAAGTGGTTTTGGGCGCTTATGATGAAGCGTCACGGAAGCAATCTTATCTCAGAGATAATCTTATCTCTAAAGTTATCTTATCTCAGAGAGCGCTTCATCAAACGGTGCCTTCATCATTTCAGCGCTTCAAGTTGGAACGACCTACGCTGAACTCATTAGTACGCATTGACTGCGGCCAAGGAATACGACAAACCACCTCTACGTGTACTTTCGCGTGAGTTGTGTCGAGGTCAGCCACATCATATGTCACGCTCTGGATAACATACCGTCTTCAGCCGTATTCAATACTCATTTGTGCAAAGAACAGCATTATCCGCAAGCCACTAGTGTTCAGCACGTCTTACTACCATCATGACCACGTATCCCGTCACAGAGAGTCAACCACTGAAGTCGACAAACCCATTTAGACCTGCTCCCATGACACCGGAGGAGATCTCGAAAGTCGAGCAGATCGTAGACATAACGTGTTGTCCCAAAGAGGACGCGCTCAAACATCTCCGCCGGAAAGGAGGAAACGTAGAGCAAGCATTGGATGCCATATTCAACGGAGAGTCTGCCGATGAGGTTCCCAAGTCCTCTGCGGGAGACATGGAATCGTTACGCGCCGCCGCCGCTGGAGTCGTGACAACAGGTGCGCCTCTGCTTCGCGATATATTTCGCCCTGCTGACAGTCCACGAGTGTCTAAGAGCGAAAAGCCATCGCCACCAATGATTGATTTGACTGGAGATGACGATGAAGAGATGAGCAGAGCACTGCGCGCGTCGCTCGAAGACCAAGGACCTGTATTCCGCCCGAGCGATCGCGCTCCCAACCCAGACTGGGCTATGGTCCCGTCTAATGTACTGCTAGACCACTATTCATCCGTCAAAATCATTGATTGGGCATTTATAGGTGGAAGTACACCAAGATCCGGTCTCTCAAGAAGATCAGCAAATGAACCAAGCAATCGAAGCAAGCCTCCAATTTGTGGTGAACGACGAATACGACGAGCCTCTGCTCGAGGATCGTGTTCGGAAGGGACATTGGTAAGAGATTTCTTGTCAAGCCTCCTCACGCTCTAACTGTCCGTGGATCATCAGCCCAGTTGCATTGCGTCCTACAAACGCCGCATATTGCTATGCCGGTCTTCTGCTGCACGCTTTGTTCTTTGTTCCTCAAGTCCGCTACAGGGTCTCGAGATGGAGGCCGCAGCCTGAAGATTACGTCGAGCAAGATCCACAGATGGTCGGCCCTCCAACGAGTGGTCCAGGTATATTTTTAGCTCTTTAGACTAGCTTCGCCTTCACAAACAATGACTCGTTAGGGTTTATCTTGTGGTCACTACTGGAGCTATTCGTGAACATGGATCTTGCACGTATGAGCGAATTGAACGTAGACAAGTGCCTAGACGCGTTCGAAACTGTGGCGTGGAATATCAGTAGTAGCGAGGGGCCAGGGGAAATATCCTGCGGTACGTTTAATCTCACGACTACGCGTCTTTTGCTACTCACTATACCTTAGACTGCTATAACAAACTGACCTCGACACTGGAACTCGAGTTGCATGAACCCGTACTCGCGGAAGCGGAGTATACTGATTTGCCACGGTAGGATTTTCACTACTGAGATGCTAAATAGCCGTACAGGAACTAATTCTTTGTTCATATTTGCAGGATCTTTTACTTTCAATACAACTACAGCGACACCGAGATCACCTCCTTCGGCGACCTGGACCCCCGCTTCGACATGGCTGTAGTCAAAGTCGACATCCGGGGCACCCCAGACGCGAACGATCTTCTCTCCTGTCTCTCGCAGGAGCTCTTTCCCGAGCGATACCAGCGGCAGCAAGTCATCTTTAAGTCCTCGGAGATCGTCGCCTTCCAGCTCATGCGCCACTACACAACAAACGGCGAGCGCGAGTTATTCTCGTTCCCACCGCACTTGTATTTGGACCAATTCCTCAGGGAGAATGTGGAGCTTGCGAATGAGAAAAGGAGGCGTCAGTGGGAGTTGAACGCCCAGGTTGACAAGTTGAACCAGAGGAAGGCCGAGCTTACGCGTGATCAGGTATTTAGCAGTCCCCCCCAAACCACATATTGAGTTACTGAATGATAATACTCCAGGATCGCGATGTTCTTGCGGATCTACGGTCTTCGATATTCTACTACGAGAATATTGCGGAAAGCGACAACGAGGAGAGAAAAGCCGAGTTGAAGGACACTCTGACAAGATTGAAGCAGATTTTGACCGACATAGAAGCGGAGTTGCAAGGTCTGTTTGATGAGCAGCGACACAGTAACTTCATTGACAACTATACACAGAAATCGAGACCACAGTGTCTGCGAGTAGAGCCGAAGCCGCAATCGTCTTCGACTGCCCTGAGTTGCAAAAGTCCAAGGTACGTCATTACCCGTGTGTGATTGCCTGAGGCTTGACGCTCGCATCACCCCACCATAGTACGATCTACGTGCTGTCCTCGTGCACGACGGTTTGGCTGGCCGGACACGCTTGTATTCCTACGTGAAGTATAAGGGCGTCTGGTGGAAGACCGTCGACTCTTTGGTGACTGAGGTAAATAGATCGTACGGATTTTGTGATTGAGAGCTAACTCCAACGGCGCTTAGGTCTCCGAAGATGTCGTGCTCAACGATGCGGCAGGCCTGCACCTCCGTGCAGGGCCGTACTTCCTCATCTACAGCGCCGCACTATCAGAGGAGGAGGAGAACATGCCCATGGCTTGGCCCGACCTCCTCAAGGTGCATACTCTCACAATTCATTAAGCACCCTTGATACTCACATTTGGTCGGTGTAGGACTCCGTCAAGCACAACAACCACCTGTTCTTCCGGGAGCTATCTGAGGAGAAGAGAGCCACAGTCGAAGATCCGAACTCGCCACCGACATTGCCATTTGTCCCTGTGCCTCCGGTCGACGTGGACATCGAAGAAGTCTCGACGCTAGACAGCGAACCCCTCCTGCGTCCTGCCTCTGCGGAGCGCATGGATATTGACTGATCCATTAACCCCGCCGTGTGCAAGGAAGTATCAAGACCAAAGTAGCTACATAATGCCCGTAATGACTTGTATTTTGCAACACAAATTTCTATCGTGAGTGTGAATGATAGAGTACTCAGAATAATACAGAGCTCTTTCAGCCTTGACTCTCTTCCGCGCCGTACGCATTGCTCTTGTGCTTGGGCGTGAATGTCCAGGACTCTGGCGCAGGACCTAGGAAGAGCTCGGAAACCTTGACCCAGTCGCGGCTGTCCGGACTCGCCAACAGAGTTTCTGCGTGATAATTGTTTATAAGTGTCTGATCATTTTGAGGCGAATCGTGATGCTCACCTAGCTCATCGCGGCCCTGGAAGGGTGGAGGCCGATCGTTGAGACGGCCTGGCAAGACTTCCAGGAGACCAATGGGCACGTAGCGGTATTGAAACGACATTGCTTCGCATAGGTATCGGCGAGTCGTGTTGACACCAGGTGTATCAGAACCAAAGTGGCTGCACGGACATGGTTTTGAGTCGCACAACCCAAGATGTCAACATTGCTGACACTTACTTTAAGCCATATTCGGCATACTGGTTTATGTTCGCAGGTCAATTAGAGCTAACGATCCTGCGATGGCAAGCAATGGAAGACGAACCTTTCTGAGCAAATCTAGTCGTTCGCGCGAGCTGATGTCCCATTCGCGGTGCTCCTTGATCTCAGTGAATATCCACGGCTTGATGAGCGCGCCGCGACCGATCATGATACCGTCAACGCCGCTGCTGTCGAGTTTCTCCCAGTAGTCTTGGGACGAATACACGTCTCCACCACCGAAGATAGGCACGGGTGGGACTGTACGCAAGTGAGTGAGATGCTGAGGCCTTTCAGAAACGACTTACGGTCTTCCTCAGCCTCCCGTTCGCGCGCGGCCTGCACGCACTGCTGTATGTAGTCCCAGTCCGCAAGCTTGGTGTATCGTTGCTGCCTGGTTCGGCCGTGGAGCTAGAGACGCTGATGTCAGGGCCTGTACTGCGGGTGAAGAGAGCAAACACACAGTGAGCGCTGCTGCACCCCATTCGGGCCCAAGGCGGGGCATCAGCTTATGAGCTGTGTTGCGGCCTTCCTTGACGCCTGTCCGCAGTTTCACGGTGACGGGAACATCACCCAGTGCACGGTTCATGCCCACTATGATCTTGCCCAACTTGTTCGCAGCATCGAGCACTAAGAGAAGTCGCCTTAGAGAAGAGCCTGACATCTAGGCAACAAGACTTACGCGCAGATCCGCTGCCCTGTTTGTAGACCAGATCAATGGGGCATCCGCAGTTGATGTCGACAAAATCAAGGTTGCCTTCACAGATTGTTCCGATGGTCTCTGCTGCGGGGACGAGCAAAGAGGGCTTGTTGCCTGCAAGCTGCACTCCGAATATCCTCTCAGAGGGATGTCTTCGAACCAAGGACCATTCTTCCTTAGAGCCCTGCAGGAACGAATTCGCCAATCCCACTAGACAAGCAATCTGAATCGAACATTGGTTTTATGCACAAAGCACTCACTTTCTCCACACGTGATGTCTGCGCCGTAGTCGACGCAAAGACGACGGAAGGGCTGAAGTTTAGGTCAGTAGTCATTCTGTGCGCACAGATCGGACTTACTAGGTTTCCCACAGTCGTAAGTGGAGCGAGGTCTAATCGTAAGTTTTGGTAAGAAGATTACTAACGCACTTCAGTCAAGGCTTACACGTCTTGCCCTTCCAGTCCAATCTCTTTTTCTCCGTAAAACGTGTCGGAACATCCGGGGTATCGACTTGAGAGAGCTCTTCGGTTTTTTCCGCAGGCGTTACGGTTGTTTGAGCAGAAATTTGGTGGTCTGCTGCGTCTGGCTCAGGTTCCGCGATGACGACTAGCTCTGTGGTAGTCGTCTGGCTATCCTTCCCCTTACCGTTCTCATTTTGGGCTTCTAACTCTTTCAAGTATGCGTCGGCTTTAGGATGAGGGAACTAGCACTGATTAGCAGGATTTATCCGACCATGAGCACAAGCTCGCACTTTTTTCGATCGGATCAGCTTCAACGTATCAGGGCCTACAAAGTTGACCTCAGTTTCTGCTATGGCAGTGGTAGCCTTTTTTGTGTCGTCAGCCGTGAGGATTATCTCGCCATTTTCCTTTCGGGCGTGTCCACCGAGGAATCTGCATTTGAGACCATGCTTGCATTCGCCTATGGTCTCGTAAACGGGACATTTGACGGACCAGTCTATGGAGGCAGGGTCGTCTCCAGACATAGGATCGTCCTGTCCAGAATTATTGACGAATGGAGGAGAGCTGCTGAGGGTGTCACTGGCAGGGAAACGTATATCTTTAGGTTTCGCGGCAAGGTACGCCTTGATGTCATGAGTATTTCGGCATCTGTAGCGGCATTAGATTGATATAGTTTTAGAAGAGGAGAGTGCTGACTCTGAGCCGAATTCACAAGGTTTCCCGACAGCGACCTTCCAACACAGCTCTAATTCATCTCGCACTTTCTGAAAACGCCGACCTTTGTTTGCTCCCCGCTTATTCTTCCTCTCTTCCTTGGACCACTTTTTCCGTCGAGGTCCACTAGACTCATTCCTTGCATCGTCTACGTTGTTGGCGTCACCAGCCTTACCGATAAAATGACTAGTGCTACCTTCCGCGGCATCATCGTCTGGAATAGGTGCAGGCGTATTCGCGAGCAAGTACCTAATAAGAGTCAGCGAAAACCACACATCAGGTGAAAACAGACATACTGTTTCTTTATGGGCGCAGTACCCTGTGGAAGCAGTGCAGTGTCAGACATCGTCTTTCGTGAGTCGTTGGCGAGTGCTTGCAGCTTGAAGCCTAAGTTTGAAGAACTTTTGGATGGGAGTTGATAGGCCGATCTTAGCGCCGAACAGATTAGATAAGAGCGTCTCCGAGACCAACTTGAACAAGATGGTCCTCCGACTCGTCGACAACCACAGACAGTTCGAGGAACCAACAGTTTCCAACGCGTCGACCGAGCGCAAGATGGTTGGCAAGCATGATGTGTTTCAGTGCTGGATGCTCTACTCATCTGCTCTTTCGGACAGGCGTGGGGGCAGTACCGCGCGACCAAGCGTCGGCGTGCAAGCCACCATCAAATGCATAAACATCGTAGCAATGACGACGCTTTTGCAGCGCCGCACTGCCTTTACAGCCTGTGCTGGTGCCGCTCAGCTGACGATGGGAGATTGCATGTATAGCCCTTGACAGTGCTGATGTGAAAAGGTGAGTCGATTGACTTCTGCTCGCCAAGTCTAGTGTGATAAGTGGAGGATCTGGACTAGTTGCCGTGCCCTCTGTTGCAGGACGGACAAGGATGTTTCCTGCACATCATATAGCGTCTGTTCGTGCCTTGATGTGCGCCGTTTCATTGATTAGCTCCTTCTGACATTCTATCTCTGAAATCTTTGTTCAGCGCTCTCGACCCCCAAGTATAATACATATTGTAGGCGAATGTACAGGATCGCCATCATCGACATTGCCTACCTTACTCGACGCTCTCACCCTCCATGCCGTCCGCTGTACGGAAAAAGTCAAGCTCGAATTTGCTGAGGCACTTTTCCAGGCATAAGGCGGATACAGACCTCTTAGACACAAATGAAGAGACAGAATCGGAACGTCCTGGACATCAACGTTATGCCACTTCGCCAGGTGGTTCCGCTGGATTACAATCTCGTCGTCATCTTAGCTTTTTTGGAAGGGAGAGACCGCCGACGAGCGACGCTGAGGAACATTCTCAATCACTGGACTACTTCGCATTGTCACCTTCTCGAGTAACCGCGTTCGTGCCCATCGCTGACTCACCGAAGACCATCTTGCCCCGCAGCTCCCCGGACCACATGCAAATGCCTTTTCCGCAGATAGCGGACCATGGCGAGGCACCCGTATCGCTTCCTTCACACTCACAATCATCTCCGTACTCTCTCGAGGACTCTTCTGGTATAACAGCAGAATTTGATAATGCCGCACATTCCATGCATGCCGACCCTCGATCGTATATCGACTCTCCGAATGATAACCAGGCAGCGACTACGCTCGAACCTGAGCCGAATGCCGAGATCCAATCTGATGCTGCTTCTGGCGCTGCGACCGGATCTAGTCCTGCGCCGCTTCCAGATGACGACATTTTACAACCAGTCGTTATTGAGAAAGTGGAGGGGATTGAAAAAATGATCGAGAAAAAGTCACTGGAGACGAAGTTGGCGAGCAAAAAAGGTATGTTATGGCAATACACACTATGTTCATATCTAAGGTGAGTATGTAGATGATGAATTTGATGCTGAGTACAGCGTGGTCGAAGGAGCTGCGCCGGATGGCCAATCCTTCGCGGAAGATATCGCCCAAACAATCGAGAACGGCCTCAATATATTTCAGGAACAGTGTCCAGTGCTACTTGACGCCTTGGAGGAGATTGGCAAGCTACATCCGGCCCTAGGCGGTGAGTATTCAAACAAACTGCAGGACATAATGCCAAACGTTGTAGACAGCGGTTGTACTTGCGTTCAGAGCTGCGTATCATATGTGGAAGAATAACAGAGACAACGACAAGAGAGTCGTCATGCTATACGTCTCAATGATGGATATGATGGCTGTTCTTCGCAGGTGATTAACTGCACTTGTATCTTGTCGTACTTGTGTTCACAACATTTCTTCAAGCGTCCCTCGGTCGTCATCTAATGCAGGAGTTTGGACCCTTCTATCTCAGCATTGCATAGCAGCCGAAAGCTCAATTAAGGATTGCGCTAATGTTTGCGACCTATATCTGAAGAAATCTTCTCTCATCAGGGTGCTTAAAGGTCCGATCTGGCAGGCAGAGCTCATTCAATGGATTACTAAGTTCGGAGAGCACAAGCAAAATTTCCTCATCGCCCTTTCGCTATTTACCAGCAATGCGGCACAGGATACGCAGGCTACACTATCTGCTGTTGGATTGAGGTAGGAGACATACCTAATCGTCTAATTCTAAAGTCTGAACATTTATCAGGGTCGCTGATATTTCAGACAAGCTCACAATGCTTATCACCCGTCTGACACCCACCAACGAGGTTGAACTGACAACAAAAATCAACGAGAAGGGTGGAACCCAAGCGATTTTACGGAATGAGGCATATCTGCACGAACTGTTTGATGCTCAAGCTGGGACTCGAGGATCCGCCTCAACAGTCGGCTCAGCTGTTGGCATCGCCGTAGGCCATTCCGATGGCACTGCTTTACAACCCGGCGACAAGACCAAGAACTCGGAGAACCCCAGCAAATCGGAAAAACCAAAGGCTTCCTCTGATTACGACTTTCAGAATTTCAAGGAAGAGATTTCTGAGGAGTTGAAGGCCGCGGTAGAGAAGAACCTGCTGACCTTCGAAGGAAAGTACATACTCGAGCAAGACCGCTTGAAGAACTTCATTAGCGACGCGAATAATCAACTACTAGCTGCGGTTACCGCAGGTCCTCACGAGCTCGTAAACAATGAAGTGCGCCAGTCTTGTTTTGTGCGGACGTTCTGAGACTTATCTTCCTTCAAGGCATTACGGACACTCTGGAAGGACATGGTACGTTCATTCTGTACATTTTGCTCTCCTGACGTGCTTCTACCGGCGTATCCCACTTACGCAGATCTGGCGTCGCAATGTGAAGTCGCGCTTCTTTGTGATGACTCTTCGCGACAATCTCAACGACATAGTCAAACGCACGCAGGCTAAGACCGAAAGTGAAGAGGCTCAAGCTAAGACCGAAAGCGCAGAGGCCAACACTGGAACCGATGAGGTCCACGATTCTCTGCAAACGGATGACTGGGCCTTCGAATATATCAGTATCGCGTACCTGCAGCCTATCATGGAGGCGTTCGATGATGACGGTTCCGGCTATACAACTGTGTTTGAGGTTAACCGCTTCGTGGACAGTCTGCCGCCGAGACTTAACTGGAGGTAAGGTCTTTGTGGTTGAGCTTCATATAACCATATCACTTATTTGAAACCCTGACCGCAGCCTCCCGCACTGGATAGCATATTGGGCAATTGGTAAGGACCTGTTCATTGCGTGGCTATGACTAGATTTGATGTGATCTTTACTCTTAGGCTGGGAGCTAGTATCCGCTGAATATTGCAAGAAGATCTTAGAGATCTTTGCCCATATGTTCAAGATGAGAGCGAATGTCTTGCCTGAGAACCGCAGCGTAGTGGACAATTATTTGAACGAAGTGTGGGAGACCGGAGCGAAACTGGTTACGCCAATGGCAACTCGCAATCGCGACGACACGGTGCACTTGGTGGAGACGAAGTTCTGCGGTTTCTTGGAATACGAGGAAGAGAGGATCAAACGGAATCTGCAGAAAGTCAAGTTCGATATTGACGCACTTGATACAGTTTACATCGTGGCTGGACCAGAGCGGATTGATAATACGCGTGTGCGAATTGAGAAGGTAAGTGACATTCCGGAGGTATTTCGTTGTCACAGGGGGGCTGACCAGCTGATGGTAGCACGTATACCCCTTGCTATATCTGCTACTCCGTCGAGATCTCACGATACTCGATATTGCGAAGACGAAAGTTCTTCACAAAGACGAACTTCCAGACTCAGCCAGTAGTGCCAAATGGGTGTATTATGCTGTTTCCTTACGTTTCCAGCACCTGAAAGGTACGACGATCAAGTAGTGTTTCAGACTTTTCCTGCTGATGATGTCCTTAGTGCGTTTTACTCAACAGAAGATGGACGTTGACAAGCAAATGAAGACTGTAGCGTCTGGAATGGTGTGTGAACGATTTTTGACTATCATACCGCCTTTCATAACCCGTGCGCGTAGTTCGAGTACTATAGTGATCCCGGCACGCTTTTTAATATGTCGAATTTTGCTACTCGAAGTTACGATCCGCCACAGACTAGTGAAGCACCGACGCTCGAGTACAAAGAACATAGAGAGATTCTGAACTATCCGGTACAAGACCGATATAGGACCCGACGTCTCAAATACCCATCGGAGCATGATTTGGACGATACTTTGGAGGGTGCGAGAAACGATGAGGCCGTTGTTTCAACTGATTTGGGGGATTCTAGCAACACTATCAATGCGGCGAAGACTCTAAATAACCTGCAGCGCAGACGTATCGCATATGAATGTCTGCCTGAATTACCAACTGAAGCCGACCGTCAGGCTAGTTGGGCGATCAAAGCCTTGTGAGTAGCTTCACAATGTGCTAGATTGATGTTGCTTATCTCATCTCTCAAGGCTCGGTCCATGGAATGGATTCGTTTACAACAGGGTCTTCTACCCGGATTCTTACATGAGGTCCTTCTACTTTCATGCCTGCACCGAGGAGGATGCAAACGTAGAAGCTCTTGGGTTTTATAACGGAATTCAGTTCACGCTACGCGGCCAGTGCGACATGGATGGCGACGGAATCCTCTCTGTGATGTTCTGCACGCAGTATTCGGAGGGCTACTGGAACGAGTATTTCTTTGGCCACGTGCTACCAGATGGGTCGCTCGTAGGGACTGCTACCAGAACGAACCCAGCGGCCATACTCGTTCCTTCGTGCTAAAGCGGACTCCTGCGGAGCTCGTACGTCACCGACCTCGTCCGGAAGAATTTGCCTTGGACAAGCCAAAGGCCCTCTGGAAATATGCATGGCAGGCTATCCGGGCCCAAGTATCACGCAAGACGAAACCGAAGGAGTACTTTGCCAATCGGCGAGCTGCCCTAGAAAGACTTGATGCGCTGAGGATTCGTTTCACGAACTACGGTTGCGGTCTCGATGACCCTGAACTCAAGGAGTTCACATTCAGAATGCAGATGCTTACCGCTTGTGACATCAATCTCCGTAGATTGAAGCTGGATTGGCAGCTCAAGCTCATGCCGGGTCATCAGTGGGTCTCTCCCCCATCTGGGCTGTCAACATCCTGAACGTTTCGTTTGCAGGACATACGCATGCAATTCATGCGGAGAGCGCTTAGGCGGCGCTCGTCTCATCTGCCTCGACTGCCAAGCGCCTTCGCTATCTTGCTGGCAAACCGTCGACCTGTGCGATGTACCAAGGTGCTATACCTCTACGCTCAAGCTGGAACGATTTGACAAGCCTCACACTCCCGAACACGACATCCTGAAGGTCCGTACAGTACTGCAGTACCGCGATCTCCCCGAACTAGATCGCAAAGCAAAAGTGGCGCTTGAAGCTTGCAGAAATATCTGGGAGGAGGCGCATTTTGTAGAGGAGCCGGGGCTCAGCCATCCTACTGAAGGAGAGGATGCTGATGACGGAAATATCGCTTACAGCGAAGGAACCGTTGACGCGTCTGACTTTGGAAATAGGCTAGACGGAGACGTCAAGGTCAACAGTGCTGCAACCGAGGATACTCCAGTCGCCGCGCAGATTGCATGTGGTATATGTCTCCAGACCGTTGATCAACCCTGTTGGTTCTGCGTAGATTGCTACCATGGAGGTGCGTCGTCGTTCCATCGTGTGAAGTAAAAGTGCATCACTTACCCTGCAATCCTTGCAGAGATCAAATTGTTCATATGCAACGAATGCGAGCAGAAGACGAGGCTCCGATGTACGTCGTGCAGGTCTCTATTCAAGCAGTGTTCGTGGTACTATGGAAGCTTCCCTGGTATGTGATCTGCTGGTCCCTGATGGTAGGCTGAGGCACGTGATCCAACTACATATGCAGACGAGAACTTTATGTGCAACACTTGCAACAGCAGAAAGGAAAAGAAAGATCCCCCTACACCGACTCAAAAGCATACTTACATTCACGCGTTGGTGAGGTGCCAACCTAAGGCAGGACTTGTTGAGGAGAAGACTATAACCATGGAGGAGAAGGTCATTGCACTCGATGCAAAGATCGAGACGCTTAGCAGTGCCTTCGAGGAGAAAGTTAGCCTTCTTGATGACAGAGTATCGAGGGTCGAGGACTCGCTCGCTCGAGTGGAATCCAAATTGGACCTGCTCTTTTCTTATCTCGTCAACAATCAAGTGTAGAAGGACTCACATAAGGAGAGCGCACGGCAGGGCCGGTTTTCTCATCGCAATCGGTAGAGTACTCAAATGTAGTGAATACTGAGATCTGAAGTGATATGTCGCATTCAGTCATCTCACTCACCGATTCTTCCGTTGCTCGCGCGAATTCGCGACTAATCAGTAGATAACGGACGGGTTCCCTCATTTCTGCATATCGCATGAAGACGCGGAAAACGATAGAGTTCCACTTCTAAAGTCTGGGAATCGCATTCTAAAGGTACAATTGCAAACGCACTACTACCACTATGGTACACGGATACGTAATCCACCGATAAATTATTATGTCTAGGTCGCCGTGAGCGCCACTTTAGCTTTGCACCGAAGATACTTGTCGCTGTGCTTTTCCATATTGGTTTTTGTAAAACACGATGTCTCCATTGTCTTCAATAAAACAGCATTGGGTGAATGATCGATAGAGAGCTCTGAACGAGTTCTGTAAAACGCCACAATTAGAGATGACGGTTCGCTTATGCTTGACAGGGAGTAAATACCGTTGAATCGTAATTATAATCATCTTGTAGTAGACCCTTGATAATTTTAGTGACCTGTGGTTGGTTATCTTGATGCTGGTGTCAGCAAACGAAGTTCCTCATAGCAATAAGAACTCACAGAACGGAATGTTCGCGAATATATGGTGGGCTATGTGGTCGTGGGATACCTGCATGAGGATGAAGTTAGTGAGCAGCCCGTGTGGCAAGCATGGGTGCAGCACTGACGTTATGGAGGAAAAAACGACCGAGTGGACCAAGAAGCGGCCTATCCACAGTTGCTAGAGTTCCGCGGAGCCACGTCCATTCGCTGCGGCGATAATGGGGGATGGTCGGATCGGTATGATGCAGAAACGTTAGCATTACGATCCAATGGTTCGAAAGCTGCAGTATCATATGAGAATCAGTGCGCAGGAACGTTAAGGGCCGATTTCGTGACGTACGAGATACGGGATGAAGTAAAACTTCACGAAGGAAGAGAAACCGTAGACCTTTGCGTAGGCAAACAGAACCACACCCATGCTGGCGATGCCGAGGTCAGAAGCGATAATCTGGCTTCTTTGTTCGGGCTTGAATAAGGCCGACGAGGGGAAGAAATGCTGTGCGAACATGAGTAAGACCCTTATTACAGAATCGGAGGAAGACATACATTCGTTCCAGGGGGGTACATCGGAGATCCCAGAGTGTTTCTCAGAAGATAGGCTTGCCAGCCTAACAATTGCATCAACAGCATCCGGCCCAACGTGAACAACGGCGTGTCCTCAAAAATTTCCGCATAGTCGAGCGGACGACACTCCTTCTCTGCGGGCAAGCCAAAGTCACTACGGGTCCGTGGGACGAAGTTCTCGTCCCGTTCGACTGAATTAGCGGCATTCTACGAGAACGCCATGCATCACTGGGCGCTTTACGAGAGAGCATGAGAACGTACGTGATGTGCTTTGTGCGTTGTGCGCCACGCGTAGTAAGGAACCATTAAGAACTGCGCGCGGATCTGATTAGAGTATCCATACCATCCAGTCCGGGGGACTTACGCTATGGAGGACGAAACCGATAACGTGATTTACCCAATCAAAACGTGAAAGCGTGCCGTGACCAGCTTCGTGACCTGTGGAATTCAGATTGAGTTCACATTGTACACTGTCAGGCAATGATCAAGCGGCTCTCACTCAAGCACCAGAATCCCGTGAAGGCGAGTCCTTGTAGCATCCAGTATGAGAGGAAGATGAACGACCTAAGCACCCATGAAAGCCACTGTGGCGAGTGCAAAGATGCATTCACCCAACGTTCAGCCTGTACTGCAGCAAGATAGAACGACACGGCCAGTGTGATATCACGAGCGACATATTGTAGGGCTACGAGCGTTGATTTATGGAAGAGATACTCTGGGATCGACTTCCGTATCTCGGAGACGGTAATCTGTTGCCAAAAATGTCACTAGTTCGTCGCCACTTTGAGAACCCAATACGGACCTTTGGAGGCGTAAAAGGGGTACGCTTGCGCAGGTTGTATTCTTCGGAGTCTTGAAAGAACGCCTGCATGATGTGGATGGCTGGTGACGCAGGGGAAGTCGAGGTTATTGGAGAACGGCCGAGGTGGGAGGCATGCGGTCTGCTAAAACGAGAACTGCTCACGATATATATCTCGCACCGGGAATCAAACTATTCGGAAGCCCTCAAGGCCTCATGGGACCGACAGTTATGTTACTGTCCGCTATACTTGACACGCTCTGTTATCCCGCAGAACGCGTCCATCCCAAGTCATCTATCAGACATGAGACGTATGATACGCCTACGTCTGATAGAAAGTTAAAACCCTTACGAATGGAATCACTTCCGCGGAGACAGTTAGCATTCGTAATACCCGGGCGAGCCACCTCCGACACAAGTGGAGACTCTAGAATGAGATCGATATATCAGCATCGTACAGTACTCCAGCCTCAACCTTCCTCCGTTTCGGACGTTCAGGCGTATTCGAGGTCGCTTCGCTTAATCATGGCAAGGATGCATGGATGGAGTCGGCGTGAAGCATCAGAAGATGCGATACTTGCCGAGCTGCTGAGTGCATGCCTCGAGAAGAGCTGAAAATGGCACTTCGCGAGCGCTCTGCGCGGCCTTGTTCGGAAGGTGCAATGATCAGCGGTTGGAGAGGCCACGAACAGTGAGTGAATGACTACGGCTGATCCGAGGCGAATGCTCGTTTCGTCGCTCGTAAGTAATACCATCGGTGACGTCTGATAGAAAGCATGTGTCCCCTGCATTAAGGTAATGATTAGAGCACTGCGGAATCTCAAGTTGTGAGAATATCGTACCAGGTGGAGACAACGTGTTTCCGCGAGAGGAAACCATGGAGTTACCTGCATCCCAAGCAAAGCCATCTCTTTGACAGTAAGGGTTTCCTTCGGTGCGCCTCGCCGATACAATTACAGTTAGTCTCTCGTTGCAATCTGTTCCAACCTACCAAAGATTCGTTTCCTTGGTATATCGATGGATCTCGTAGGAAGCTCAAGTTCCAGTCCCGTTTAACTCTACCGAAGTCTTCGCGGCATAGAACTTGGGATCAATACCCCTTATATAGACAAACTCGTGCTCCCGCTCTAGCCGCACTCATCCGCACAACAGCCCCTTCGTATCTTGCGCTGTACAGAGTTTTCACGAAAGCCCTTGCAGCATTAACTCTGACGGACCGGCGGGGTTAAGACGATCAACGATCGTACCCTGCCTTGCAAAGACCACCCTTGGAACGTGTGCTGATGTCCTGGTGGTCGTACCACTCAGCAGACTCGCTCTCCAATTCGCATCTGGGACAGCAGTCTGTCAGCTCTACTACCTCCCATGGTAAGTTGACGAGATCTTGAAAGGAGCGCTTCGCGGGAATTTGAGTAACATTGTGTCATCGCGCGAAGTAGAATGAGAGAGAATACACACTTTCTTTGGGAAATGCACATTCAATGGCACAGCTTGCCGAGACCAGTGTTCTCACGTTCATCTGCCTGTCTTCAAAGGTGCGATGGGGTGGGGGCGTTTTCGGCTTCTGCCAGGATAAACATCAGTGAGGGAGATGTTTTTGGATTGTCATTTCAAAACTGTGGGGTGATGTACCTTTTTAGGTGGAACGAAGATCCGGAGTGAGTGTAGATGAGTGAGAATCGAGGAACATTGACCAGCGTTGTCTGTACTAGGTTCCCCTTGGAGACGCGGAATTTATGATCCTGTTGCGCATTGCAAATCCAAAACACGTTCCGACGACACGACTGAAGGCGAGAGATAGAAGCTTTCCACATAGCTCCTATCAGCTCAAGGGCATGTAAAACGGCCAGAGCTGGAGAAGAATGCCTTCGACACGAGAGTCTTGGGGCGCCGCCGCTAGAGATTGTCAGCATCGGCGCTGTGTCGACGCGAGCTGCGGGCCAACTTCCGCTGCGAACGGAAGCTTCAATATAACTACAACATAGTATCTGGAATGCAGAGTGAAGCGCGGGGGCCGGTGCATGTTCCTATCAAGACATGAGGCTGAACGACCTCGATGAAGAGGCGGACCCGGGTCCATCAGAATGACACCGAATCTCACGGGAAGTGAACACATACCTAACTTCTCGGTCGCTAAATACTGTCATTTCGACATCTTTGCTCTGTGATATTTCGCGGCTAGCATATAGACGGACAGACGATGATGGTTGGGGCCAAGCGCAAACTTTGCGACGAGCGTCTATGAGGCGTCCCCTCGGCCACGGGCGTCATTTCGGTCAGCGTAGCGACGACTCTGACCTACTGCACTAGTAGACTTCTCTCGACGCCAACGAGGGCCCCAACCCGACCGTGCCCGGAAGAATATGGAAGCAATATGTACAAAAGGAGGTCTTATGACCACCACAATTCAATCCTTGTCCTGAAATAGTCGTATGACATACGCGCAGGTATCGGAAAACGATGCTCGCTATCTAATAAAGTGAGTCCCTCACTCTATCTCCAATGAATTGTATAATATAGCGCGTTCTCAAAAAGACAATGAAGTCATTGCAAAGCTCGGTACCTTACATGCTGTGTTAAAGCGGTGTGCCGGACCCTTATATACAGCTTCGCTTCATCTGGCATAGCAACGATGGAGTATCATGTTCCGCGGGATTGGACATGGTCTTACTTTGGTCTAGATGCCGCAACGAACAGCATGAAAGCGCGAAAATAAACGCCGGGTGCTGCCATCCAGTAAGAGTCCAATAGGGACGCCTGGCGGGAGTAGCGCTTTGAAAGGCCGCTATGTCATGAACAACTATCTCTTCACACGAAAACAGCGAAGCGAAACTGGCTGCCTCCTTAACCGCACGATTCCCGAAGAACGCAAGTCTGCTAGGCCTCAATGGGCGAGTCACACTTCATCCTCGCACATATCACTGGCCGCGGGTCCATGGGATCGATACTGGAATATACGCGCCCTTGAGCTCTGTACCGTTGGGGATCTGGGCGAATCGAGTGAGTAGGGCCATTGGGGGAGATGAACATACATCGACCGGGGCTCTAGGACCGTCCCCATTCACTCCTCCATGGGGATCGCATGCCGTTAGCACTCAATCGCTGTAAACTTTATACGCTTGTTAGCTTCCAGCAGACATCCCCCCTAAGCATAGGGGAACGAGTGGCATTGAGCATTGGATGGTCGGAACACGCACGAACTCGGGAGCGATACGGAAGATCTCTGTGTTAGAAATGGAGTGCGAGAAGGGCCGGCAGGAGCTGCACAAGTGGACGCTGGCAATACAGGAAGTCGTCATATTTATATGAGAGCTGTCTGATAGTTATAACAGCACACAATCGATCGTGGGCATGGATAGTACATACTGGAAATGCCGCCGTCTAGGTATACCTTTACTCAAGGCGACCAGTCAGCCACGTTGGAGCGCGTAGGAAGAATTATTTGGTGAGAAGGACCGGGCAGAAAGTTGGCTCGAAATACAGGTATTTCATCAATCAGACATTACCATCCACAGTATCACCCCTGTAAATGTACTGCCAGTGAGGAAAAGGCTATCACCCGCCAAGTTCGGTCGCGTGGTGCTAGTACGCGTGACGCGTCCTTGACACGATCACGTGCCGCACTGACAATAAGCCCCGATTCCCAGCCTGGTTGCCTTGCATTCAAACCACCTTCAAGGTCTTGTTCTTTCGTCCTGGTTCACAAATACTCATCGCCCTGAAAGTAAATATATATCAGGAATCGACGTTGAACATACTAGATCCATCACAGACAATATGTCTTCCAGCCGAAGCTCGAGCGAGTCGGGGAGTTCAAATCAAAGCGCCCCACCCAATGGCGGCTCTTCAGGTCTGTTGAGGGACAAAGAATCATTCCAGGTGCGTTGTAGAAAATCGCTTCGCACATAGAGTATGACACATGTTTGAAGAGGCTAATGGCTGGCTATGTGCCTCGACCAAATGCTCCAGGAGGCCCGTTGGCCGATCTAGTGCGCCACTTTTCGGACAAGGATCCGGCACTGATTCAGCAGCTTATGAACGAGATGGATGAAAAATTTAAAGAGCGTGGCGATATCGATACCTTTGACTATACTAGTGTTCCGACCGACACGAGCGGTAGCGCGTGGTGGTTCATGCAGCTTATGCCTATGGGTTTTATCTCGAGAAAGAAGCAAATGATGGTTGAGAGGTATGAGGAAGGGTCCCTTCCCATGTTTCAGGTCGTTATCTGTAAGTGTCCCACCACAATTGCTTGATGTCAGCGTGTGAATTTCTGCTGCGTTACAGACGGGCACAACACGTCCTTTCGCGCTGTGGAAACAGAACCTAACCCGGGCCTACCATCATCTGCTACAGTCCTGAAGTATGCAAACAAATACAACTCTGCAGCTCATTGACGTAAGCTAATTTTGGACAGAGCTTTGAAGACTGCCATCGCCTCTCCGTTGCCCCCCTTCAAAGCGGGGCTGCCATCGCTCCTGATTATCACACTCAAGCTTCAGCCTCATATAGATGCCCTGCGACCTTTCCTGGACGCACTTCCTGCGCCGTTCCGATGGCGGCTGGAGACTCGGTAAGCCATCACAGAAACATAACTTGCTCTTTGACTAACAAGGATATTCGAAGAGAAGAAGCAGAGCAAGTCGCAGAAGGCGTGCATGAAAAGAACAAGCGAGGCGTACAAGCCGGCATGAACATTGGTGAATCCGAAAAGGCCTTAGGCAACCAAGCGATGGCGCGCAAAGACCGCGCCGCCGCCGTCAAGCATTACACAGAAGCGATAAACGGCCTATTCGGTGCAAATACCGAGCATCCCACAGAAGAGGAGCACAAGAGGATTAGAAACCTTCTGAGTATCTGCTTGGCTAATCGCGCAGCCGCATGGCTCTTGGATGGGGAGGGGCAAGATGTCAAGAGAGCCGCTCGGGATGCTGAGGATGCTACAGAATGGAATGAAGACTATGCTAAAGCGTACATATTTAATTCTTCTACTCGTTGAGGATGCCTTCTAACGAGCGTTCAGGTATTACCGGTTGGCAAAGTCTCAGCATCTTCTCTCCAAGAAAGACGCAGCTGTCGAGACATTGACTAAGGCTCTCCAGCGACCTAAGCTTGCGTCTGATCCAGGTCTCAACGAGTTCCTTATTGAGGTGTACGGCGGAATTCCCGAGAAGGTCCGTACTCTCATCCGATGGTATGTTGACCTGAGCACGCTGATCGAGGCCCTGAACAGGAGGATGAGTTGCGTAGCTTCTGCGAAGAAGTGTTCAATAGCCCCAATAGTGTCCGCGGGCTGAAGGTGTTTGAAGACCGAGCCAACGAACGTGTCAGGGAGGTATTCGGACCACAAGCGACGATCGACTCTATCTGTGTTGTACGAACGTCGTAAACCGTGCTGGCTTGAAGGGCATTGAGATGATAAGTAAGATGGGTCTCGTGTATATGATAGGATTTATCCGCCGTCTGATGAACGGGGCACAATGCGATAATGTAAGACTTATGTATTATTTAGTGTGCAATGTGCTAGTGATCCACGTTACCCTGTCCAACGGCCGCATCCTGAGCCCCCATCTCCCACGGCTTCCTTCGTATCGCAGCCCTTGATTCGCTCGGTGTCTCGTTCTGCGGAGCACGTCAGTTACATACAGCCGTATGGCATAAAAGGAACCAACATTCAGAACATCTGGGATGACGCGGTTATTCGGTATCTCGTCTGTTTTGCCCTGTTCGATGAGGGCCTTCAACTCGGCGAACGACAAGATGCGGGTCTCTGCTACGCCGCCGTCCTCGGTCGGTCTTGAAGGATCTGCTCCTTGCGAGGTAACCTCATTTCTCGGGGCGTGAGAGTCTTGTCCAGCATTCCTGGCCCTGAGCACGTCCTCTACTGTGATGCTCTGATCGCTAATCCTATGCCCGAGTATCAGCACAGATCGTTCCGTAATTGCGATGAACAGACCTATTGAAGTAGAAAACCTTGGAACTCAAGATGATATGTTCCTGCTGGCTCTCCGTCCTATCCGAGAACCCTGCATTATTTATGATGCCTGCTATGCCTTGCTTCATGAGTACCTTTGAGAATCGCTCTATTCAAAAAGGACGCTACGTGCGATGCTGACCTGATAGACCTCGTCCGTGTCGAAAGGATACGAGAAAAATCGTGACACTAGATCTCCATTAACATTGCTGATAGCGATAGGCTCTTGATGTTCGTCCATCATACTTCGATGAAGTCGTGGTACGCTTGTAACTGCAGTCGACCGACGCGGACTTGAAAGAGCTACACGAGCGTCTAGATGATTAGAAGTAGATCTAATATCACTGATAAGCCTTTGAAGTCCGGATAAGCACGTTTTGTTATCTGATTAGAGACTGGTTTGAAACGCGTGCACTTATTTCTGTAACCATCTACTACGTCAGATTTGAACCAGGTCGCTTGCTTGCTTTCCCTCCCTTTCAACCTCACCATCGCTGCTAGTAACACTCGCTGCAGGTTCTGGTCTCCAGTTGAATGTCTGGCGTAAACAAAATCACCGCTGAAAGGAACCAGAGGACGCTACTGGAACTCGTGAATCTTCCTGGTAACGGTAAGACGTCCTAGCGACACGCTGCATCCGCCTCAAGGCTGTCTTTTGGCTAGAACTTTGATGTTTCGTAGATGTCTGCGCGGATTGCAAGGCGCGAGCACCGCGATGGGCCTCTTACAATATTGGTGTATTCCTATGGTGCGTGTGTGCAGTACGGTGCCACGTTCTATACCGATCTGAACGTCTGTCCTAGCATGAATTGCGCTAGTATTCATCGCAAGATAGGAACGCACGTCACAAAAATGTTCGCCCGTGTCCATGTCTCTCTGCAATACGTCTGCTGACATCCAGTGCTCAGAAAGAGTCTAACGTTGGACTCGTGGACGAAGGAACAAGTCGAAGTCGGCATCTATCCCTTTACAGGCATCTAATACCAAATTGACATCGCCTCTCTTTCCACCCTGAAGCAAATGAAGCAGGTCGGTAATGTCAAGGGCAACGCTCTGTACAACCCGGACGAACTGCGACATCCACCCCCCACCAACCTCGTCGATAGCGAAAGGGACAGTGAGCTCGAGAGGTTCATCCGGGGTGCGTTACTGTTGATAGAGCTACATTCGTCCTTCTCATACATCCTTTCAGCAAAATACGAGTATAAGAAATATATAGCGGGAGGCACAAGCTCTGGTCCGTCTGTACTAAGTGCATCTAAGTCCGTAGACCGATCAGCTGCGGTCGCCGCCTTATTAGGTCCCTCTCGCTCCGCTTCTACTAGATTGTCTCGAGGAGCTTCAACACGTAGAGAGACAGCTCCTCCAAGCTCGGCGCCTTTTTCATCTGCTACTGATGGTCATCCCCCATTGCCTCCAAGGTCTACGGAAGTACAGCCACCATTGCCTCCGAGGCCTCAGCCGTCAACCAATGCGTATCAGACCACGCCTGGGAATGCCTCCACAAACCCTTTCCCCAGTTCTGCATCCACCAACCCTTTCCCAACTTCTGCATCACAGCCTGCAGTCTCATTCCCGCCGCCTCCTAAAGCTTCAGCGCATAACCCTAGCGCGAATCAAACCCAGACGATTACGCATTCTCGGACGGTTGACGCAACATTACCTCTCCAAGTACTCGCGCAACCAGTCACTCAGCAGATTGCAATGTCTCCATCTGCCACAACGCCATTCACGACGACGACAAATCCCTACAGCAACATGTCAGCAGCAAACCCTATGAACGCGTTCTCGATGGGCCAGCCGACTGGTATGGCACCGGGCAGTATCAGCAGGAGTATGAGTTTAAGCACAGGTCTAAGTGCGAATATGGGTACTGGTATGACCCCGTTCCAACCATCGCCGTTAAATGCAACTACACCGTTAAACGCGGCCCCGAACCCGTTCACGCCACAAGGAATGTCCACCGGGAACAATATGGGCGGCATGGGAATGGGCGGCGCCACATCAGCCTTCACAGGCCCTTCCCTTTCTCAACCGCAAGCATCGTTTGGCACCGCCGGCATGTCCCAACAACAAACAGCAGCCTTCGGCGCAACAGGCATGTCGCAACCACAGACTCCCTTCGGTACTGCAGGCGTCTCGCAACCCCAGACACCCTTCGGTGCGATGGGTGGCCTGCAACAAACACCCTTCGGCGCCACAGG
>JANHOG010000145.1:0-24542 GCA_027627325.1 Phlebia brevispora
GTCCGCCGGGCATCAAGATCTCTCTGGGACTTGTGAGTTTACATTGTGTTCGAAAGACTCAGGTCTGACTGTGCCGTACGCAGGCGAACTCGCTGTATCAGGTTAACGGCGTGGTCGGGAAGAAATCTGACGTCTCTGAGGACCTCGATGCAGCCTACATGTGGAAGATATTCGGGGTGGACACGGACAAGGAGAGCATGTACGAATAGAAGTATGTAAGCACCGCATTCTGAAAGAGAAGTCACTCGACTTATGAGACATGTCTGTGCAGCACTAGCTGTACTAGTGTGTATGTATCGCTGCTGTCACGCAGAACTTGGATATAACGTTAATTAGCACTCTACATCCACCGATATGGTGAGCGTCTTACCGGATTGTCCCGGTGGGATTTCGAGCGGCGCTTAAGAATCTGCCGAAGCCGGGTTGCATACGTACAGTAGGTACTTGCAGGCTGTCAACTCATGTGTTTGTCCGCTAGGGGCTCCTCTCGCCTTCAAAGTATCATACGCGTAGCTTTGCCTGTGTCAGATTCACACTGTACGGTATTGAATTGAGCCTGCGTTGGGTAATTGTCGCGGTACGGACCACTTTCTCACGCGCTGCTGGAGTTAGGACTGATATCCGTGGAAGGCCGGCTATGCCATCGGACAACGATAGGGACGGCGTCGACGAACCCCAGAATCTACAGATCCTTGATTCCCCCCTACATATCGACGAGCCAGTGCAACTCGACGGAACACCGAAGACGCTGACTGCAGAGGTAAGCTCCTGATACCGAGTTTCGGTCTCATTCGCGCGCTCATTCTCCTCTATCATCGTTCAGAATCGGCTACCCTTGTCCGCACCATCACAGTGGGTTCCCTTGGTGGCCGGGTTCGCAGCGGGGTGCGCATGGATCATGAAGCGGTACACGCCTGCGACGTACCAACGACGGCTTGGGTGCTTCGCCCTTGGATACGCCGTGTTCACGACGGACTGCTTTCTGGCGAGCTACTCGCTCACCTCCCGCGGACAGATCATGGAGCGGATCGAGCACTCACTTGACGAAGACATCAGAAAAGAAAAGGTTTCTGGATCGTATCTCTGGTGGCCCATTGCGCAGTATGGTCTACCTTACGACGGCTGGAAGCAGCGAGAACGGCGAGCAAGCCATCTTAGGATTATTCGCTCCCGCTGCTCGGATGAGATAATAGCTAGATATCTCGAACGGGAGAGGCAGAGGGACAGCGAAACCAGTAAGCGTATCCGTTGATGTTCCATTTACGTCGTGAGCGAATCTATTTCAGCGCTGGCGAACAGGATTGCTTTCAAATGGCACAATTCGGCCTCCTCCGTCGAGACCAGGGCTTGCATCGAAGATATTATTCTTGCAGAGCTGGACAAGTCGGGCATTGGCTCTGACCATATCTTTCAACACGAGCTACGACGCTGCGTTGCTCATCTGGCCAACACACTGGAATGTTGGGTACGATCAAATTATGCAACCCATACGCTGTTCTGACGGACTCTTAGCGCATGAGCAAAATGCCGAAGCGCGTCCATGCCGGGTTCTTCTACGGATCGGTAGGGCTCTCTGTGGTGTGCACCAGCCCCAGGATACTTTTCTTCACGCTCTCGATATTATTCCCCTCTCTGGACTCGTACATGCAGACGATTGTGCGCCAGTTCCAGTTCTGGGAGGCTCCGCTGGGGTACACGAATCAGGACGTTGGAAGACTGTTACATGCGACGTACTTCAGCTTCATCCAGAACGCGACAAGAAAGCCTGGAAGCCAAACAAAAAGTTGAAGCTTCCGTATGCTCTTTTTTTGTAAATCTTTCTTGGGGTATCCTGTGGAACACCATTGTCACCGTGCGCCGGTATCGAGTTTAGGAAGAACCATTAAGAGTTACAAATCTGATCGCTGGAGGGAATTTCCCGTTCTTATAGTACTGGGACATCATCGAGGAATCCGCGAACCGTGAAACTCTGAAGATTGAAAGTTCGGATGTTGACTAGAACCCGGTCGCACAGTTCTCTTCGCACTACTGTAGTGTACTGTACAATCAATAGGCGACCATATATAATACTTGAATCTCCAAATCTATCTGTCTTACTGTATGCTGTCAATGAGCAGATTGCGGCCCACCTCCTCAACGTAGCGGCCTGCTATAATGGGTGGAGTCTGCCGCAAATAGAAGGTGTGCACCTTTAACGCTCGTTAGTACCTGGACGGCTAGCGCCGAGAGTTCTTACTACTAGTATCGTTCTGCCACCATTGCACTTCACAGCCTCACAGAATTCAATCATCAATCATCGCCAAGGTTAGTATTTCCAGGGAATTATGAGTATTAGCTGATTGTAGCATTGTTTAGTCGGTATAATTTTTGAAATTTGAAGACTCCACACGTGTGGTTCAAGCCGTCGGCGAAGCTACCAGGCGAACTTGCACCTTATCCTCCACTTCTCCTGACTCTCACGCTTAGAAATGAGCCTTATTCCTGAGTTGATCCTCCAAATTCTGAGTTCGATTGCCTATTCAAGGGCCGACCTGAGGGCCTTAACTCACGGACCTCTGTACGATTACCACGAGCATAAGGCGAAAGACACTTTACTGGCGTGTTCGCTAGTGTCTCATACATGGAGGGAACTCACATTCCCCTATCTATATCATACTGTCGCCATGCACCTTACTCCGGGTCCATCGCGGGCTTGCATCAACCGACCTCATCATTACCACCGACGCCTGGAGGACTTTCTGACGTTCCTCGCATCAAGTCCAAGGACTCGATCTTATGTCCTGGAGCTGAGACTTATTCGACCTCGTTTTACGAATTGCGTGGATGACGCTCAGGCCGATGCAGGCGCGGTCGCGACTTGCCACTTGGCTGTTCTTGCAGAAGTGGTACAGAAGCTTCCACACTTACGTACTTTGCATCTACAAGGCGTAGTTTTCCCCACCCCTGAACCTTTTGTCACTCCGTCAACCTGGGTACCACGCTCCTTGCATCGTTTTGAGTACATCATCCCGATCGCTTATGGCTACAGCATAGGGGTGGGTAACGCCACGAACGTCCTGTCTCTTTTCTCCAGCATTCGACTCCTCCACCTCCAAGGGTGGAATTTTGATCTCCTGGAATCTACTACGTCTCCAGATCCGCTCAGTAGTGAGCTCAGTATCGAAGCTCTCAACCTTGTTAACTTCGGCGGGATCGATGCATTTCTACGCAAGTTTGGCCCAGTCCTAGCTTCGACCGTATCGCCTGTGACATCCCTACAGCTCACTGTCGGTCCACAACGGATCTTCTCAGATGCGCTCGCTATAGGACACCTTTGGCGTATCGTGAGCCCTACTTTAGTCAATCTCACCCTCGACCTCAAGAGATTTCAGGGCTGTGAGTATGCTGGATACTATATGCGCTTGTATTGGCACATTGATTGCGCAAGTGCAGTCCCCAAGGAAGCCGACGTTATAAATAGTTTCGACATGTCTTACTGCCCAAAGCTTACATCTGCGACTCTCGACCTCTACCTTCAAGTAATGCCAACTGTCCCAAGAGTGTTGCAGAACGCGAAAGTCATTCTGTCTCGTCTCTTGGCTTGTCCACTCCTGCACCATGTCACGATTCACGCGGACGTCGCAGATCTTCCAAGACTGCAAGCTTCACACAAGGAGCCTCTTGAGAAGGTGGAAGCCGTGTTGCTGAAGTTATTGGACAGGAGGGTGGACATTACGGTGTTCAGTCGTGGTTTAACTTCGTGGCCGCCACTGATAGAGGACTGCACGACGAGGCTTTTCCCGCGAATTAAAGATTGATTCTTTCTAGGTCAACTTTCTCATTTCGACTCCAGAACGCATACTGATGTATGGTGTAGTAGGTGTAGTGTTATATGACATATCTATTCTCCAATACGCACACCTCGCTTTGTTGTATATACTTCCAGTAACTTGTCACATCAATCTCACAGGTATGTACCAGCACGATCATGTAAAATCATACGTATACCACTGGCTAGGAAAATCCATGTCTCAGTACACATCAGACCATTCAAGCGATAGCAAAGAGCTCATGTGTATGCGGAGAAGTTGACTTCACGGAGTGTCAATGAAACGTGAGTTTCAGCCAACCGGGCCTCGAGTACTTGGAAACAAACTGCGAACGCATTCGCCATCCGTGGATCTGAGCGACTCGTCTGTACCCCTCTAGAGCTTCCGGTACCGTGTACGGACCTTCGTACGAGCTGGTGAAGTCGACACGACTGGATGAAATTGGGAGAGACGGTTAGAGTTCGGGATCATCGACCGCGGTACCGGCCCGGGTGCATAGCGGCTTGCGCGCTGCGATCGAGCGCCCGGATGAGCCGTCTGCGAAATAAGGAGTGAGCTCAACATGCCATACTACTACCTTTGAGCGAGATATGTAGAACTACACAAGGTATGTATTTTCAAGTTCCTCCAATTTCCCGCTGTCACCAAGCCCTTCGTCAATAAGGAAACACTGATCGGTCGGATAATCTATCCAATTTACGCTTTTTACGCGCCTCGTTTTGATTCGAGGTCCTCGAATGACTCGAGTCGCGCTCCGTCGATCTTACTCAGGACTCGGGGAGGAACAGTTTAAATGGCACGCTATCCTCAATCTTCGCACCCCCATCGCAGCTCCCATGGCGTACACGAACTCTTACAAGCCTCCGGCAGCATCGAACCTCACCGAAACAGAGCTGTACGGCCCGGAGCCGTACGACCTGAACTTCGTCTTCCCACTGCAGNTCTCCAGTCTCGAGACCGCACGTGTCAAGCTGATGAGGTAGAAAGAGGGTTACAATCCTCACGATGCGAATAGATCCTCCTTGGTCTCCTCCGATTCCTAGGTCTGCATCGCCCTGAACGATGAGGACCGCAACTCCAGATGTTGAGCCTCCAGCCGACCGCGTCTTGTCGAAAGGATTCCCGACAGGACCGCTTGCAGCAGTATTAGATACGCCATACGCGCAGACTGTAAATTATTACAGAAGGTCTCAGATCTGGAAGATGGACACATACAATTCTCGCAAGTTCCCTTTCCGATAATCTACCGATCGCTGCTTAGCTGCAAGCGCATACAGACACGATGAACCATACCGTTCCGCCTGCTTCAAGGATGCGAGTGACAACAGTCGCATCCATTGTAGGGATCCAGTCTGAGAACACAGCGGTTCCAAATTCGCAAGGGACACCGGCGAGACAGACATTATCCTGTACAAGACTTAGCGTAGTTCTAAACGATCGGGCGGCATAGAGCGCACCTTTAGTATCACCTTCTTCCCTGCAAGTGGTCCTGATGTTGCCTCTGTACCAGTACTCACTACGGTCGCTTTAGCAGACCACGCGTTGTACGGATTTTCCTCAGGTGGAGGCTTTGAGATATCTTTACGAGGGAAGCGCGTATGGTCCACAGGCGGAAGAAAATCTATCAAGACGTCAAACATAGAAGCACAGGCCGGCAGTTATCGTACATACCATCCATGTTAGCCACCTCCTCCATTACTTCTCTCGCGCTCAGTAGCATTTCGGTGAAATCTGCTTCATAATGTTGGGGTACATGCAGACCCAGTTGCGCTGCAGTCTGCTGTACCAGTTCGCTAGTAATTTCAGGTGAACGTGGCGAGGGGGTCCTACTCATGTCGACGCGACTCGATAGCAAGCTCAAGAGTAGCGGCGGTGGGTGAAGAGCGAGACGATAACAGCGACTCAGGTCTCAATTTATTGAGTGCACCATGGGAATATCGAACTCAAGGACTCCGTGCTATCGCATGGTCCTTATCGTGTCTCGCCTCCATAATCTCCAGAACACCCTTGGTAAGCTAGGCTTATGACATGCATTGGATGAGAGATATCGACGTCGCACCCATGGAATGGCAGCCATGCTACGCCTCTCAGCAGTCAGACGGCCAAAATAAACTCATGTAGAGATTAACGGCAGCAGATGTCTCAAAATGCGGAGACGACTTGACAATGTTACGTGACGTGAAACTTGGACCTGTGTGCTTGAGGGCTACGGCCGACTCCTTATTGAAGAGCAATTTATGTCATAAGCTCGTCAGCACGTCAATTGTAGACACGGCTCTGATACATCCGTCAGAAACCCATTCCACGCCATCTGCGATGCTTACAAGTCGCAGACCTGGTTGTACGAAAGTTGAGATGGTCGTGGACCTGGCTGAGAGGTTGTCGGCGTCGGCATCATTTGTTTGCGGAACGCGTAATGCGTCGCAAGCGAAGCGCCCGATGCTGAGCGAGCGGACCCGCTGCATCCAAACTTTCGCTCTTTCTGCCACCTTCCTCATCGTGGTGGACATTGTCCACCGTCTATCTCTCTTTATATCTGCATGAATTTCTTTGCTTTACTTCGGACATCCTCAGCGTCAACAACGAGATCATGTAGCTTCCGGGCACTCAGCGAAGCGGGGCCGTCCTCTCGAGCATGGGTGCAGGTCGCACGACAGCGACGCCAGTTCAACACATCCACCGTTACGGATTACCAGCCTACGCACATATCTAATTATCCGAGATGGATAAACAAGCCACAGCCAGCTCAGGCCACGGAGACGAGCCAAGCAGGAGAGGGTCACGACCCACAACAGCCAGGAGCGGTTCGATTAGACAGTCCAGAGGGCGGACAATCGCCACCTGACTCGTCTGCACCTCCTTCGTCCTCGTCAGGATCGTCAGGAGACGGCTCAGATGGTTCCTCGTCAGATTCACCGCCCCCTACGCCGCCACCACCTCCTGACCCTCCGACACAACCCCAGACTTCCATATCGAAGCAGTCGGTCCCGGAAGTATACCCAGAGGTTCTCGCTTTGCCCATTGCACGTCGTCCACTGTTCCCCGGTTTCTACAAGGCTGTCGTTGTCCGTAACCCCGCTGTTGTCGCCGCCATTAAGGAGATGATGCGCCGCGGGCAGCCATACCTCGGAGCGTTCCTGCTCAAGGATGAGCATGCGGATAGCGACGTCATCACGGATATCAACTCAGTTCATCAAGTCGGCGTATTTGCCCAGATCACGAGCGTGTTCGCTGCCAGCACCGGTCCGAGCAAGGAGGGTGAGCAGGAGGAAGGACTTACTGCTGTGCTGTACCCTCACCGACGGATCAAGATCACGGACCTCGTCAAGACAGGACATCCAGTCTCTACCGCAAAGGTGGAAACCACGGAAAAGCCGCAGCCGGAACCCGAGCAGCAGCCTACCCCGCCGGCTACTCCGCCCCCAGAGCCAATCGAAGGTGAAGCTGTTGTCCAGAAGGAACCATTGTCCCCGGCACTACTCCAGACGTCCTTCCTGCACTCCTATGACATCTCCATTGTGCGCGTCGATAACCTCGTTACTCAGCCGTACAACAAGGATGATCAGTACATTCGGGCATTCATGGCGGAAATTGTCTCAGTGTTCAAGGACATTGCGCAATTGAATCCACTCTTTCGTGACCAGATCACCAATTTCTCTATTAACCAAGTCGCATCCAACGTGTTCGACGAGCCTGATAAGCTTGCGGACTTCGCTGCCGCGGTATCCACCGGTGAAGTCCAGGAGTTGCAGGATGTTCTGGAGAGCTTGAACGTCGAGGAGAGGTTACGCAAGGCGCTTCTGGTGCTCAAGAAGGAACTCATTAACGCTCAGCTTCAGAGTAAGCTGTCGAGGGATGTCGATAGCAAGATTGCGAAGCGTCAGCGGGAGTACTACCTGATGGAGCAGCTGAAGGGCATCAAGAAGGAGCTTGGGATGGAGTCTGACGGCAAGGACAAGATGATTGAGAAGTTCAAGGAACGTGCCGCCTCCCTTAAGATGCCAGAAACGGTCAAGAAAGTGTTCGACGAGGAGCTTAATAAGCTTCAGCATCTTGAACCGGCCGCATCAGAAGCCAATGTCACTCGTAACTACTTGGAATGGCTTACTCAAGTGAGTACTTACAGGTCGATCGTTTTGTGTCAGGACAGAAACTCATTGTTTCGTAGATTCCATGGGGGCAACATTCGCAAGAGAACTACTCGATCACCCACGCTCAGAAGGTCCTTGACGAGGATCACTACGGACTGAAAGACGTCAAGGACCGTATCCTCGAATTCCTCGCAGTAGGAAAACTCCGTGGAACCGTTGAAGGCAAGATCATCTGCCTCGTCGGCCCTCCTGGTGTCGGCAAGACATCCATTGGCAAGTCTATCGCGCGTGCTCTCAACAGGCAATTCTTCCGATTCTCTGTCGGCGGACTGACTGACGTCGCGGAGATCAAGGGCCACAGGCGTACATACGTCGGGTGAGTGCTTGTCGTGGATCTTGAGTAGATAATCTGGACTGACACATTGGATTGCGCGATGTGATGTGCAGGGCGCTTCCGGGGAAGATCATCCAGGCACTCAAGCGCGTTGGCACCGAGAACCCATTAGTGCTTATTGATGAGGTTGATAAGATTGGCCGCGGTCATAACGGTGATCCTGCGAGCGCTCTGCTCGAGATGCTTGATCCTGAGCAGAACACGGCATTCTTGGACCATTACATGGATGTCCCCGTAGACCTGTCGCGCGTTCTTTTCGTTTGCACAGGTGCGTAATCGTAAGCCATGATTGGGCAACCGACCTCATGACTATCGTGTAGCGAACGTCCTCGATACTATCCCCGCGCCGCTGCTGGATCGTATGGAGGTGCTTGAGGTTAGCGGCTACGTATCAGAGGAGAAGATGTGCATTGCGGAACGGTACTTGGCCCCCCAGGCAAAGGAGGCATCCGGCTTGAAAGACGCAGATGTTCAGCTGGAGCCTGCTGCTATCGATACGCTCATCAAGTACTACTGCCGTGAGAGCGGCGTAAGGAACTTGAAGAAGCACATCGATAAGGTTGGTATTGCTTATAAATTTCTCCTCTCGCGAGCGGCGCATTGACATTATTCTTACAGATCTACCGTAAGGCGGCGTTGAAGCTCGTACAGGATCTTGGAGAGAACGTTTTCCCCGAGCCAGCCACGCCTGATGCCAGCAAGACAGAAGGCGAGGGGAAGACTGTCGAAAAGTTCGATGCACCTACCAACGAGCCTGCCGCTGCTGACACGACCACCCCGAAGCAGGAGGGTGAGGAAAACGAGAAGGAGAGGAAGGTGACGACTGCTGAGCGAAAGCCTATGCACGTTCCTGATACGGTCCACGTCCGCATCACACCGGAGAATCTCAAGGACTACGTCGGCCCGCCTGTCTATTACAAAGATAGGATGTATGTGAATGCGCCGCCTTCTGGCGTCAGCACTGGTTTGGGTTACTTGGGCAATGGCTCAGGTGCTGTCATGCCCATCGAAGCTACGGTACGTTATCTGAACACATTCTAAACCTTATAGAACCCAGATATTTACATATTTTTTTCATAGAGCATGCCCGGCAAGGGTGGCCTGCAGCTCACTGGAAAGCTTGGCGAGGTTATCAGAGAGAGTACGCAAATAGCTCTTAGCTGGGTGAAGGCGCATGCATACGACCTCGGCATCACGCAAAATCCGGAGGACCAGATCCTAAACGACAGGGACATTCATGTTCATATGCCTGAAGGAAGCATTGGCAAGGAGGGTCCTAGCGCGGGAACAGCATTGTTGACTGCGTTCGTCTCGCTTTTCACGAAGATGAAAGTAAATCCAGACATTGGTGAGTACCGCTCGACTATCTGATGCTGAGCGGTGACTCACCTATCTGCTCAGCCATGACTGGCGAAATATCGCTAGTAGGGCAAGTCCTCCCCGTCGGCGGCCTCAAGGAGAAGATCCTTGCCGCCCACCGCGCAGGCATCAAGACGATCATCGCGCCCGAAGCCAACCGTCCCGACATAGAGGAAAACGTGCCAGAGAGCGTGAAGACGGGTATCCGCTTTGTGTATGTTGAGGACGTACGGCAGGTCCTGCAGGAGGTCTTCCGTGGAGAGCCTCTGGCCGAGAGATGGAAGGACACTCTTCGATATTAGTCTTAATGCTTTCACTTCGCTACACCAGTCGAATTTGCTGTTGTCTCATTAGCTACAGGTATATACTATAGAGCGTGCTTTCATAACTCGGCAATCTACTGTATACTACACATATACTCACGACAATCGATCCAGCTCAACATGTATAAGGGTCTTCCGAAATTCAGACAAAGATGTAGGATAAGAGATGCAACAGATTCTAGCTGATGCGCATCAGAATGTTCACAGGTCCGGATTGTATGTGCATAGTACAACATGAGATAAAACTAAACTGGTGCTAACTCGCCGGGTTTCGTGTCGTCTCCATCGTAAGTCCGCTCCACAGTAGTATTCACCCTGATCTACAATACGAGTGAATCAGTGCGGTTGAGCAGAGGAACGAGCATCTTCACCTCTCCACTGCTCGAACCAGCGGTCGCTTGAGAAGGCTTCGAGCGCAATCGGGAGAGGCGGATGGACACCAGCTCCCGTTGCCTCGCAGGTTTGTCTTCGCGAGAGTTCAGTAGCGCAAGTAGGGAAGAGAATATGACTGTAGGTCATGTGGTCAGCATCAGAGTAGACCACAAGACCCTACGTTATGGTACATACTTCGAGGTAGTAGCGAAGACACGGTAATGAAGGCGTACGTGCCCTGCCCGACGGCGAACTGGATCCAATCGTCAGCAGGAGCACGTTTTTAATTTGTATCGCGGACGTACAGAAAGAATGGATCCTACTCTCATAACGCTGAAGTGCAGCAAATCAATATCCCTGATGGGCATGATACGGGAGGCTTTCCGTTTACCTGGTTAAAGCGCAGGTATTGATGGTGTATAGCATGAGAACTCGTAGGATAGAGTCAGTTCTATAGGCTGATTAGCATTTGGCCTACATCTCCAATGAGACGCGACCGCGTCCAACTTACTGTCTGATCCCGGTCCGTCGTTCATACAACACCTTACACAACGTCGTGGTGATAATTATATCTGCCACTAATTGGCTACCGAACGTGGCGTACCAGAGCCACTGAGAGGGAATCAGATTTTGGAGTGTGATCTAAAGCCTCATCGGAATCACACTCACCGACCAGCGGGCGCTGACTTCCTCGTAAGTGCGTCCAAGACTGGGAGGGAGATGTAAGTATATCTATGTAGTCCCGACCGTCAAGATGGACTTTAGGCTTACGCAACGCTAAAGAACACTATTGCACACAGAGTCAGTGGCTGTTCCCCAACATTCCGTGCGACTTACCTATTCCTGTAGCTGGTCACCGACTGTAATGAGCGCTATCGTGCAGTGCTTTGTCTGACCGGAACGTACCGAGTGAAAATAATGTCATACTCGCCTATTACATCGTCAGCATGTGCGCAGTCAATCAAAAGCTCTGCACTCACTATCACTCCGACGGTCAGCCACTTCAGGTTATTTCCCACTGACAAATTCGTCAGATGGGTATACACACGATCCCTCAGAACGTACACTTCCACACCCTGAAAGCGTAGACTCTATGGTGGCGTCAATCGTCAACTAGGGCAAGCGACATCAGATCAACGTACCCTGTAACAGCACAATCTCCGAAGAGCTAGCAGGGTCAGGGTCATGTCAAATTAGCGGGCCTCGCTGCACACGCAACTGCGGTAAGCTTACACCTATAAGCCAATCTGCCTAGAAGATATATCAGGTTGCGAGCAGAGGTTATTTCAGCCTCGCGCACCAATATTGACCTGTACATAGCGATCAGAGTGAATTAACCCGGACGAAGCTTAGCACATACCAATGCGGCGTCAGCTGAGCCAGTGGATTCAGAAAATTTGTGACGTTATAAAAGTAAGTTGTCACGGCGAATAATATCATTCCAGAGGTGTTCTGAAGCCTGATGACGCTTCAGATAACCATTGTCACACGTGTTGAACCGGTACCGACCACAATAGAAAAATCTGTGCGGCTTGTGTGACCAAGATATATGTACCGAGGAGTGTAGTGCGTACCAATAGTCTGAGGAATATATGATCTCGTGCATGTCGTTGAGCGTATGAGTAGTATTGCGTCGTAGCTACGCCATACAGACTCAATGAGCGGTAAGAGATTAGTTGTAGAAACGAAGTTTATGATAAAGATTGCTCAAGCGCTACCTACAGTGCGTTCAAGGCATATCCTGAAAGTGGTCCAACCATTAAGCTATGCGCACGTAACATAAAGAAAAATCGCTCACCAACGTTTAGAGCACCTAGCGTCTTGTCAAAATGCAGCGTGAGAATGAGCGAAGGCAAGGACGGTTCGGACATGGCGTGTGGCAACTCTAGCCTCCCAGGTTTGTCTGCATGCTTATAAGGCGGACTTAGCGTCTCGACGAACTTCCGGGCGCTGGATAAGCCGATCAGAATGCTGGAAGACACACAAAGTCAGACGTAATCTTCGCAACATTCAGCCTCGAGAAAACTCGTTACGTTGCGAGAAGGCTGCAATTCTGTGTCTGTGTACGTCGTCAGAATGACGGACCGAGATCATATCAATAGAACCTACATACAACAATACTGAAGCATCTTTCAGCGGTCTATTCGGCAGACTTTTCATTAATCAGGGAATATCTAACATTTTTGTTCTTCTTCACGTATCTTTCGATCTCTGCTGCAGTCGAGTTGCTGTATCCCTCGGGATGCTACAATCTTCACGTGCTCACGTGGACAGGCAACCCAGATCGTCACCGGGGTTGAATAGGATGGAATCACCCCGTGTATAGCGACTGGTCGCATGCCAACTTAGGAACGAAGTATTTTCCATTCATCCTGATGATAGGGTTCGTCTGTGAGGGATACGGATGAGCAAGCAGATGTCAGAGGCAGCAAACTACCTCTGATCCATAGACCCTGGGCTATCAGTCTGTGGCGGCATGAATTGACTGCGTTTCCGACCGCGTGGGCAATCCTAAGCCAGTCCATGTACCTGCGGAGATTATTTCTGCGCACGTTTCCCTAGATCCTTATCAGAGTTTAACGTTCAGAGCGGTTGCTCGAGCTATTTCAAAGAGATTTCGCCCCAATTCCGAACAGAAGACTCGTGCCCAGACCTGAGAGCGAAGATTGCCATTGGTCGCCGTGAGAAGTAATTATGAAAGTTGAACATCACGAGCGGAACATACTTCACGCTGTCTGAAGCATCTGTGGCATTCCAAGCGTGCTGCCAGCTATTACGACACGCTTCGATATAGACTTCCGCAGGAGCCAAGTGCCTGGCGCAAGTCGGGTCACTTCAAACTTCATCTTGTCATTGAGCGAGGTGTATCACATAACGATGACATACCGCAAGGTGCCGTAGAGATGGGAGTCCACTCCTTTCAACAGCTACCAGCATCTGGTTACAGTAAAATGCTGTGAATTCTCGGAAAGGTCAGCAAATCGAGGCAGTGTATCAGATCACGGTAGCAAGCAAAGACGGCTCCAAGAACAAAATGATCAGGCATCTCGAAGATGGAAGAGAGACCATTCCAGGGAGGATAGATTTCAAGCCTTTTTCCAAGTTAAACATCCAAGATTGCATGCGTGGGCAATGCCTCGGAATGTTAGTCGACAGAAGTGACATGAAGTATGAAATGCACGACGAAGTGCAGGCACGCCAGAGATCCGGCAAATGCCGTAAGGCGCCAAGCGTCCCAAAGTTCGACTTCAACGGCGCTGAGGCAAGCGGCCCGGACCAAGCTGCGTGGACGATTTGGTGTGAATAATAACTACTATATACTTGCTGAGCATCCATCTAGATGCTAAGCTCCGGAGTTTGCTGGGGTCTCTCGTGACGCCCGCAATGAATAACTGTGAGGAATTCAAGCCATAGTAGGCTAGTAGACGGTTTTGTGTAGGACGTCGGGATACTTCGCTGCACCATTACTGCACTCAACTCTGAAACGAATATGAATGTTTTCCTACTGATACAAGGT
This sequence comes from Phlebia brevispora, assembly GCA_027627325.1. NCBI lineage: Eukaryota > Fungi > Basidiomycota > Agaricomycetes > Polyporales > Meruliaceae > Phlebicolorata > Phlebicolorata brevispora. The sequence goes on from JANHOG010000145.1 coordinate 13,866, forward strand.
GACTCGAAGACTTTTCGAGTCTGAGCTCTGACATAGACCCCCGAATGACTTCAAGGTGATCAATTCCGTTTGCGACTCTGCTTGCCTTTAAAAAGGCGCGCATATGCCTTGACACGGGTCCATCGGGATGACGGGCTATACAAATCCATTCTGCGAGTCAGCTCGTCTACATTTATGTAGCATGTAGAAGTGATACTTACGTGCTCGGACCAGGTTTCGCGTCTTCAATGTTTGCTGAGGGCGGAACTACTGCATCCCGTGAACCTGCGACATTCCGCGAATTGGCAGTTGTTCTTGAGTTTTCGGTGGTCCCCGGGCTCGCCACGATATTCAATTGAGGGGGTGGTGGCTGGGTTCGGACTTGCGGAGATCTCCTTTTCGACTTTTCTTTCTTCGTCGTGAATACTTCACTAAGGTCATTCATTGGGCCACGAGGCGTCCATCCTCTTCCAGTCGATGAAATGTGAGGATCATCCTCCAGTAAATTATAATGGCAGTGACGTACGTAGCTATGATGTTTGCAACACTAACACGCGATCGTTTTGTGGCTTTCGTCTGCGTGGTGGCTTTTCTGAACGAGTTCAACTTTTGCATGGGCTTTAGAGCTTTGATGCACGACTATGTACTCACCGTTCAGGCGCACTCTCGGCGTTACTAGCGACAAGGTCTATTTCCGCGATCTCAACGGCGTGTGGCGCACCCCCCTCAACGTCAGTGCTCAGATGCTCTGGATGCACCTTTATAGCATCCTGAAAAGGCGACTCGAGCACGGATGATGACGCAGTAGTAGGCTCGAGGGAAATCGCTCCGGACAACCTGCCAACAGGAATAGAAGCCAGGCTTCCCGGCATGTCAAACGAAACTTGATTTATGATTATGTTAGTGAGCGGTGCAACTTCTAAAGCAAATGAAACCTACTTACAGATACAGTCTTCGAGACTCTGAAATGAAGGTTGGGGGGGTGAGGCTTCGCAGAAGCGACGTTCGAACCAGTGGGTAGCCGACGTCTACGTGCGTATATATATCAAAATTAAATGAAGTTAGTGAGCGAGGCTGTGCAAAACCTGATTTGACGGCGCTGGATCCCGCTTCATTTCCCGCTCTATACCAGCAGCGGGCTCGCCTCGGCGCAGTGATGGTTCCTGACAAGTGAGTATCAGCACAACAGACTACAGTGCAACGACCAGTGTCACTACACTTACTGCACTGTGAAAATCACCGGATCGCGGCGCGTCAAATTGCTCGCGACCAACGCTGTGTCGTCTCCCTGACCATACTCCCTGGATACATTTGGTGTCACTACGTAGCTGGCAGATATCGTTACGCGTATCGCACTGTCATACGTTGCAGTCAAGTACAGCGGTCTAAGTGGCGAGCAGGGAAGATTTCGAAAATTGTGCGTCTACGTATAGGGTGTGTCTAGCAGCACGGCACCCCGTGTACTGCGGGGTGGAGTGCGTTGCTAGACTACTTATCTGTAGCATCTATTCCTCTAAAATGCTCTGTGCTTGTGGCGAATTTGATCTAGTCGAGGGACGTTCAGTCCTAGCCAAGCCTACGAACTAACACATACGCACGCTTTCTGACATACTTTCCCGTGGGTGGTCGTGTGGGTTAGGAAGCCTGGATAGGTGGATGGATAACAAGTCGCCGGTAAATTTCTGTTGTGCCGATTCACGAGAATTGAGGAATGACAGCAAAGATGAAAAAATGACTAACACAAATTTACCAAAGGAAAGCGCTGAGAATTTGGGAGGATGAAATGCTCACCTCTGGGCTGCAGGGACGATACGAGCATGAAAGTATATGATCCCTGCCCCACAGCGAACTAACATCGTGAATGTAAGCTGATTACGCGTGACCCAAATGTCATACTTTTGAAAACACACCGCGATCATGGAAGCTACACGTGTCAAGCTTTTTCGGAAGTTAGTCAAGAATAGTCCGCAAGAAAATACCACTTACGTCGCTAAAGTGCACGTGTTGACGCTGTATAATATAAGATCACGAATGAGATTGTCGGTTCTTGATGCGTGTAAGTAATGGGAACGCATGTAGAGTGACCGCTATAAGCCTACCGTCTAATCCCAGTGCGGTTCTTGTATAGCGTAGTACACATTGAAACGGCAAGCGTCATATCCGCAACAAGTGCGCTGGCAAACATGACGTACCAAAGCCACTGCAAACGGTCAAATGTCAGGATGTGATTTTGGGGATGAAGGTGAAAGAAAACTGACGGAATAACGTATGTCGTCCTCGTAGGTACGGTTCAAACTGGTAAATCTCAGCAAAGGATCTACGCAGGTACCACAACTGTGTACTAACGTAAGGACAAAATATGCTGTGATTCACTTTCAGCTTGGACGAGTGTCAGTCTGATAATCAACGTACCGATTCCAGACCCTGTAACTTTCGTGAGGAAACATAGACCCGGTGGATTTAACGGCGTACCGCAAGATAATATGATCATGACAACCTAAGAGATGCGTGTTCAGAATTCGCCTGTGGCTTGGGCTCGACTAGACAACATACTACTAGCATAATAGCAGGGAGGTGTCGCCTGTTCCCAACTTCATCAAAGTGAGATACGTCTTGTACTGTATTATAGTAGCAACCAATACTCACGCTTCCATATTCTTGATGAATATACGCTGCAGGGGTATGGGTATGAGCGTCTCGTATGTCAAAGATAAGAAAAATCTGACGCTGTCACTATGCATTCTCCTGAAAGCTGCAATACGGACTCAGGGTTGAAGCATGTTATTTTCACGGTGGACAATACGCATACTCACGCCAAGTAAGATGTAGGTCTTCCGGCGGTACTCGATAAGCATCATTGCACGGTCATTGATACGAGATGCGTACGATAATATACATGGGCTTCTAATGACATCAAAGCGCATTTAAGATGTAGCGTGGACGTACCATGGTGGGGCAAGAAGTGCCGCAGGATTCATGAAGTTTTCGACGGTATAATAAAACGTCGCAGCGAGATATACGGCCATCTCGAGAGTACTCAGTATCCTGCAGGCATAGATATCTTGAGCAATGCGTCACAAGATAAAACACCAAACGATATACCAGAGAATAAATATCTACAAACTCTAAATCAGAATACGTTGACAGAGAGAGATATAGACATACCACACTCTTGATGAAGGCATGGTCGCTTCTACATCGTTGGTAGTACGTATAAACCTGTATACTTGAGATACCCCACAGACTAACGCGACGGTGAGGGGTCCGAAACACTCGGCTGCAGAAAGTTAAGGTCGATGCTAATACTTACGCTGCATTTAGTGTATGGCCTATACGAAAGTGTTCATCAGCGTATCATGAATGTGGTTTCAGTCAGCGTACCAATATTGAGAACACCGATAGTCTTGTAAAGTAGAGAGGCCGGTACGGTGTCCATGGGGAGGAGAGTGTGTGTCGGAAAAGGTCGCAAACTTCGGTGCCCGCTTGAGGAGAACTCCTGCCAATCATAGCATCCTTATACTGCCTAGCATGTGCAAAAATAGTGGACCCGTCCATTACACTCAACATGTCAGCACGAAATGGCACTAGTCTTTTGATTGTGGTGATTTCGCAGCCACACCCTGCAAAAGTCAGGTCGAGAGTTGACTGCGTGTTGTTGCGCTGGCGCCACATCTCGTAGGCTGCCGAAGTGCCGACATGCACGTGATGTGACAAATCTAGCGCCCGCTCACCACTGTTTGAAGCGATGCTCGCAACTCGCGACTTGACTCTCTTCCTTCACCACCTCTTGCTCTTGGTTTGAACAAGCACCCTTAATGGCGTCGTATTTGCGTAGCTGGTTACTGCCGCAGTCGCCTAATGTGCCAGCTCCAGCGATTGTGAAGTCATCTTCATCCGTTTCTCCGTCGCCTCCGGGCGCATACCTCTCAGATGATGATAACGACGACACAGAGACTATACGCGGAGACTCTCCGGAGCACGATGATGCGCCGCCTGCATTTCCTAGCATGAGCAACGTTCAGCGTCTTAGTTCTGCACCCTCTCCGTCGACTATAACACCGATACCCCGCATTCTGACCGATTCCGAGCGTATGCCCCCACCGCCTTCACCTGGTCTTGTTAATGCTAGACGGCCTGGACTCACACCTCCATCTGCATCAAATAGAAATACCCTGGGTGTTCCGTCATCGGGGAATCTACTCTCTCTACCACCCACCTCTTCCAAACCGCCGAAAGTTTCCCGGAAAGTAGCCTTGGCTCCCGGGCACGGCCCACTGGATTGGGCTAACCTGAAGAAGTCAGGAACAAATCTCAGGGTTCGTGCTATCTTCTTCGGCGCATTTGATTCGTCTGACATTGCTGTGTTCTGCTGCGCAGGGCGTCAATAGTCTCATGCGGATTACACCATCCATGCTCAAGCAGCATAACAAGCGTGAAGACGCGTGGTCTGCCTTTCACGGCAAAGTTTACAATATCACCCCTTACCTGCCTTATCACCCTGGCGGTGAGAAGGAGCTTATGCGCGTTGCGGGTAGGGATGGGACGAGATTGTTTTGTGAGCTTATACTTAGTTTGCCGAATCTGATGTCATGCTTACCCATGTTCACAGCCCTGACGCATGCCTGGGTAAACGTTGACTACATGCTAGATGAGTGCTTGGTTGGCTTCTTGGTCAACGAACCATGATATAGATGCTCGCAACGGTCTCCATCTGGATTTCTGTGTTGCTGTGCTTGGCTCCATATACCCCACAACTTACATAGCCACCATCATGATAATGTAGCATATACGATGGAATTTTGATTTATTAGCTTTTTTCAATGACTTCTGCGTTGTTCATCCTCCGACTGCTTGTGAGACCGATCGGTGCATGCGGGGGCCACGTCGCGTTTCGCGGCGCGTCTACAACACGATGCGGCCGTGCAGAGCGCTTCTGAATTTTGTCCGTGGACGCCATGACAGTCGACTTTGGCCGTCCACCTGCAATAAATACATCCCGCACTTTCATCTGAACCTTGGCCATTCCTTTCACTGTCGGCAGATATAAGGCTCTGGTTTAATTCTACTTCTTTTCTGATTAATGATCATGTCGCCTTCCGAATCTAGTCTGGCAGCACGCATAGGTCCTCCCAGTTCCCCTTCGCAGGAATCTCGGAAGCCTTACTACCGCAATCGTGTCTGGAAGCGGGAAACTGCAGAAGCAACTGCCGTACCCAGTGGCAGCAGCTCGCTCATGGACCGTATAGAGCTAGACTCCAAGTCTCTGCTGCGAAGAGTCACCACAACATTCCCCGAGACAGCAGCACCTGCCTCCCCAAAGCCTAGCCTAGCTGACCGAATTACCTCGCCAACCGAAGCCAGTGAAGCTGCTTTGAGCCTGAGAAGTGCGGAAGAGGGAGCAAGAGGGCTGCAAGAGGGAATGCTGGAGTCGAAGATTGACCTAGTGAGCACCCTTCTCCGCATGGCATTGCCGAGGCCTGCAATTCTCCATCGCTTCTCACGTCAACCCCATTGCAGGCAGCACAGTTCATTGCGTCGGCGATAAGAGAAGGAGGTCGGAGTCGTTCCGCAGACCGTGTGGAAGAACCGCAATCACCGGCTTCGGAGGCTTCTGTCGACAACTTACTGGCCAGCGTTCGTGATGTGGACACTGACGAGGAACGTCCGGATTCTAGCAACGAGAACACGCAAACTGCTCGCGACGGCAACATGCCCGGTGCTGGGGTAGAGGCAACTTTGAGAGTGAATGGCGCAGATGGGGTTTCGGAGAAGGAGAGCTCTATCGTTACGTCGTCCGGCGAAGTGGACGTCCGATCTGGAGTTACAGAACGGCAAACTTCTGAAGTGGTCAACCTCCCTTCGAACGGTGATGTACCTACGGGAGGTGAGGGCCCTTTAAATAATAATACGGGCGAAGGATCGTCAAGGACAGAGTCAAGTCAGACGAATCCTTTTCAGGGTCCAGGCGGGGAACCACATACTTTTGGAAGTACGCATGGTTCTGGCGAGGGACCGAGCACCATCCTTGGGACACCCTTATCGCTTGCCGGTGGCCATTCCGAAAACACGCTCGCCAACTCCACGCCCTCGTGTTCAGGCCCTTCCCAAAGAGAAAACACGCATCCCGCTGTAGATCAGAAAGTGTTGGACGAAGCGAGACGGCTCTTCGTCTCGATGATCGTTCAGAACGCGCAACTGCGAGATCCAGACGCGGACGTGGAGACTCTGAAAACCAAGACTATGGAGTTAGTGACCGATGAAGAGTGTCTGGAATTCGTAAGGTTAGCGAACGCTTATAAAACACAGGTGAAAGAGAAGCAGGAGAAGCCTGACGAGCATGACGTGGGCGGGGAGAGCGTGCAGAGTGCGGTGGCTGGAGAACAAGACCGAGCAGGGTTGGATATAAAGGGCGCGAATGGTGTGAAGCGGCAGGGGGGACCACTTCAAGATGATCTCCAGAGAGCTCGAAAACTGTGGATACAGACGATAGACGAGAGCAAGGAGATGACTCCCTTCGGTATCGATCATGCTCATGAGTCCACGAGCACTACTTCCCCTGGCAAAGAACCATCTGCGGATGTGAAAACGACGCCAAAGGCACCCAGGGCCATGCTCGCCCATTCAGAGCGATACGCAGCTCAGGACTTCCTGCACTTCGCGCAAGCTGTTGATCGCCATTCTAGATCTGCTCAACGCAATGTACAACAAGAAGGCTATCCTCGAACTGCCCGGTCCCCTCGCGCCGTGCGTTCGCCTCAGTCTCCTAGAGGTTTAAGATCGCCTGCGTCCCCGAGAGCTATACGGCCGTCTGCTTCCCCACGAGCTGTGCGGTCTCTCTCCCCACGATCAACGAGCTCCAGCCTTTCTCCTTGGCCAGCGCGATCGCAGACTGATGCGGAGACGCACGCTAACGGCTTACAGATAGACAGAACAGTCGAGCCCTCAGCACTGACAGGATCACCTGCATCTCCACCCGCACCCTCAATAGAGCCCCCAGCCCAACTCGCGTCGGTGATAGGACCGATAATATCGCCCTCACCTACAAAAGACGAGTCGAAACCTATGGAAGATGTACAAGAAATCACGCAAGCGCGAAAACATCTGGTCCTTACACCAGTAGGTCCGGAACCGCAGAACGCACCAAGTGCGGAAGAGTCTGCAATAATGATCGAGATGTCGTCTGATGGGCCTGCAAAAGATGTCTCAGAGGGGCATCCACGCGAGGCTACAGAGACCGATAAAGATCACACGTCCCAACAACACACGCCGATGGAAGTGGACGAACCATTGAAGACGCCCGAGGAAAATACAATTAATCCTTGCATAGATCAGAATTTGGACCACGAGGTGCCGATACAGACCCGGGGGGGCGAACCGCCTTCAGTGGCGGCAAGTAAAGAGGCAGATACATATAACGGCTCGCCGCAGTCCATGAGTGGCACTCTCATAAGTGGTCACATATCCACTCCGCTACCGGAATCATCAATACCTGAACCGTCGACACCTGCAGACTCTACGACGCTCATGCAGGAACCACCCTCTCAGCCGGATTCTGCTGCGACAATCCTCGTCGAGGAATCACCAGCGTCGACAGACTCAGCGGCGACAACTCTAGTAGAGGAATCACTGACACCGTCGCTGGAACCCGTGCTCGGGCTCTGGTTTGTGTCGATGGGCCGAAGCCTAGCTGCCGTGTACGACATTGAGTTCGAGGTCAGCGAGGCGTCTGCCGCAGCTGCTAAGCGGTGGAACGAACGCTTCAAGACGTCCGAGTACGTACTTTCCTTCCGCCACTCATTCCGAATGACACTGTGACTGATCCTAACCAGTTCCGGCGCGCCATATGCTTGCATAACCCTGCATTGTTTGCCTGTTGATGCTGTCGCTAAAGTGAATGCGGAGCTGGATCCGAACGCGGCTCCAGCGACCGTCGTGGCAGCTCTCCAGAGCATCCCAACGCAATGGCCGCATCCAGGTAAGTTGATATTACAGCTGAACGACGATTCTCCCGTATCCCGCAGATACTTTCCAAACGAGCTGGTGCGCCGTTCGAGCCTGTTTCTTTTTCCCCTACTGATCTGTTCTGCTCAGGGCCCGAAGGATGGTCCTTTAGACATGAGCGGCCATATAATCCCCGGACGAAATACTCTTAAAGTCATCCAGCTCGCGGACTTGTCGGCTTGTGTCTTCGTCCTGTGTGCTGGCGTACCATCGAAGGAAGACAAGTAGAACGATGCGATCACGGAAACTATATCGAACAACTTTGCCCGGCACCATCACGCACAGACATCTGCGACCTCTATATTTCATAGGCTGAAGGTGTTTTGGACGTGTGGGTATCATGTACGAAGTACTCTATGCTCAGCGATCTTGTATCAGAGTGACCAATTCGTGTGTCTTGATACTGATATTTATCAGCTATTTTCTATCCAATTCTCCCACTTCGGGCTTCTATATGTCGTCATACTTTCATATCATCTCACTCCGCGGACCAGCGTCAACGGCTACTATCCGCAGCGTGGCATCATCTCAACATCACGAACCTACTTCGGCGCTCAGTTTGAATGTTGGAATGAATGATGATGAGCCTCCCACAGTTCTTGCTGCTTGCATTCTCCTTCTTCGTGTCCCCGCCTCCTCGAATATCTCGTGTGATAACGTCTTTGCATGATCTTTTATCTTGACCAATTATAACGCCAAATTTCACGACATTTAGGTCTATGGACCCTGCTTAACGTTTGCGAATATCGGTATGTGTATTTGCAAAGTTCAGGTGTGTCACATCTGTACTTTCACCTGACGTGCCACATGCCGAACAGGTTCATATCAGAATGGCAGCACCTGTATTCACACCGCCATTCTTCATCTTCCTCCTTACGGTGGCAGCATGCACTCTACTGTGCGTTTCGAGCATTTCAACGTACCAAGTGATATTATACGTCGTGTAATACTGACACTTTCCGATACTCATTTCCGGATTTCCACAGTATTCTCGTGACGTTCTCCATGCCATTTATCCATGATTTCTACTTCGTGCACTCCTCCATTAATGGAGGGATCAAATTCGGCCTCTGGGGCTGGTGCTTCGACTCAGACGGTTCATGCACCATGAAACAGTACATTTCAATCCTCCTGGCTCGCTTACATGTTTGCTAATTTCTTGGTAGATTTGGGTATCATTTTGATCCCGAGTTAATACCAATTCTGACGAAGCTATTCATTCTTTATCCAATCGGTGAATCCTCCTGCACGCTTCCCTGAGTACTGTACAGCCGTTGACATTGTACCCTAGCGGCAGGTCTTACCCTCCTGACAGCATTGACGCTGCTTCCTGTCCTTTTCACCACCGGCTACCGCTGGTACCCGTTCCCGCTCTTCGCCTGGATGGCGCTGCTTTCGTTCTTGACGTCTGGCGCAGCGCTAGGTGTCGCAACCGCTGCATGGGTCATCGCTGTACATCGCTTCCATGAAGCCGGGAATTCGGCCAACCTGGTTTCCGGTCCTTGTGTAAGTGGACAACCGGTTTGCGGTGTCCGTACCTAATATTCGTTGATTTGTGCTAGATTTGGATGTCCGCGGGTGCTACAGCTGCGCTGCTCTTGGTTTCCATTAATGCTGTATGTGGCACTATTTGTACGGGGCGTGCAGGTCGTAGGTCGTCTCGGTTCTATTATAGTTATTGATTTATCGCTATATATCTACTCGTACATTGCTCGTTTTCTCCTCTTGAACGTCCGAACCTGTAGGCTATCTGACACTTTTCTTGGACTACACCCTGCTGCCAATCATGTATACTGTAGGCAAATGGTATTCAGAACCTGGAGACCTTGACAGCAATCCTCCTTTAGATTATGTAGCATTGACAATGCGTCTTGTGACTGTTATTCGAGGACTATACAGCAAGCTGAGAGTTGCATCTGAGGTTGAACACTACAATTCGGTAACATGAATTCACACATCGCAGAGCTCAATGGGGCACGCACGAGATCTGTATATACACTAGCTACGTCACCGTACAATCCAGGTGTAATGAATCGAAGAGACCGTCCGTCTGACAGAACAGAAGGAGAGACTACAAGGTATCTGTACACTATACAACATGAACCGGACGAAACGACCTCAACCTGTATGTACACTCTACACCGCGTCAGCGCCCGCAATAGGCTTTTCTCTCTGCTCGTCCCTAGCACGTTGGTGGGCCCGTCTTGCCTGAGCGTTCCTAAAAATGTAGTGAGACGAGAAGTCTTATGAAGGAACTGAAGTACTGACCGTCTGTTGATGATGCTCTCCCCACCCGTGAAGAAGAAGAGATCGTAGATGAAGGTCCCGACTATTGCGTCATATGCATTAGCGCGCATCCTGGCCGATGAAAAAGAAAGCATATTTACCAAGTGCACCGAGTACAGGCGCAATTACGGGACACCACAGCCAATATTGACTGCACGAAGTATTTAACATGAGCTGATAAGCAGAAATACACCTGGACTCACTTCCTGAATGAGAACACTGGGAGGAGAAAAGTCCATCAGCGCTTCCAGATAAGACGTCGAAGATTCAAGATAAACTCACCCGCGCCGCCGTAGCCCACCATTGCAGTAAGCAGCCTGGGACCGAGGTCACGCGCAGGGTTGATGGCATAGCCCGTCTCCATACCCAGCGACAGACCAATACCGAGGACGGTGATCCAGAGCACGAGCG
>JANHOG010000146.1:0-24440 GCA_027627325.1 Phlebia brevispora
CCCCGNGGCAACTTTCTTCTCATGTCCCCATACATGAGGATGTCATACAGCAGCCTCGAGTTCGACTCCATCCCCAGACTCGCATATGCGTGCTACTGAGCATTGGTCGCTGATTCTCCCAGTTTTCTTATTTATCATGTCTGTTACAAGCCAAGACATCAATGCTCTGCCAGGCCCTGCTCGCGCTTTGATCTACTCAGCCACTGCAGACTTTCGCCATGACTCCATTCCCACAGCTATCCAGGCAATGAAGACCAAGGGACCGTTTTACAACATAACATTCGACCAGACAGAAGACCAGGGCTGGTTCACGGATGAGCAACTCGCGCAATACGATGCGATAGTGTTCCTGCAGAATACAGGAGAAGGCGAGTGCACATCTCTTCTTTCCCAAAGAGAACAAGATGTTCACTGCCCATTTAGTTCTCGATGACGCAGGTCAAGCCGCCCTGCAAAGATACGTGAACTTTGGCGGGAACTTTGTCGCTATACACGCGGCGTCCGACTGTTTGAGGAACTCTACGTTCATTGATAGGGAAATCGGTATGCATGAACCTCTTCAGCATCACATTATCGCCTCATGCACGTTCGCAGGTGCTCATTTCGACTATCATCCCGAGATCCAGAACGCGGTATGTCCTTCAGCTATGCATCCCAAACGGTCTCACTCACACATCCTGTAGACCGTGGATGTGATTGGTCCGTCCCATCCAAGCACCGCTATGTTGCCTGCTCAGTGGCATGTGTTCGACGAGATGTGACTGTTTCGAACACCCTTATCGCGTACTAGTGGCTGAGGCTATACGGCAGGTACAACTTCAAGTCTGATCCACGGAGCGTCGGCGCCGTAGTAATCCTGTCTGCCAACGAGTCTAGCTATAGAGGTATGTGCCTTTGGGTCAGGTTCGCTCATCGTCACAATCATGGCTTCATCGCTACAGATCCCGGTCCGCGACTTTACGACCAGGGAAGTCCTCACCCCACAGGTGAACAGCGATGATACGCTTTAATGATCATCGAGAAGCTCACAGAGCTCTAGCTTGGTTTCAGGAGCGCGGCGCTGGCGTACAAGGCAACGGCACTGCCGGGCGGAGTTGGTATACTAGTCTAGGACATACCAATGCGACCTGGCAGGTGAGTGTCCAGGTCTATTGATATGCCGCTACAATTTTGGAAACTCACTTCTAACTTGTCTAGGATGAACTCTATCTTTCTCACGTCATGAGCGGCGTTTCCTGGACAATACAGTCAGGTACGACTAGAGCAACTAATAGCAGTGCCGTCGTCGGCTTCAGTGCCAATGGTATCTCCACTACTACTGCCAGTAATGCCGGCCCCACAGCCTCATCAAGTAGTACCGTGCCTGTGTCGCCTCAGAGTTCCAGCACATCGCAGATTTCCAGCGCATCTAAGTAGGCCAAATACCCCTCCACTGACACGCTGATACTCAAGATTTCATTTTAGATTATCAGCTAGAATCGTCACGCTTACGTCTATAGTAGCTATGATTGCGTTCTTGGTCTTCCTGTAACAGAAGATGGCCGAAGGAGTCCTGAACATGGGTAAAAGGTTTTGCGAAACATCTACCTCGAGGAGCCGTTGATGGAAGTGCAGTTCTGCTGCGGAGCGTTCACATACAAACTCTTGACGCCACATAAAACGCTTACTATCTATGGCGCCTTATGGACATGGTCCGGTGATATCCACGATCTCAAGTCTTCGGGACGGATTCGCCAATCGTTCGTCCAGTTTCCACTTATGACTTACAGTATCGCCGAGACAGTACGTTCTAATACCACGATCAGACCTGATCAGACCTACGCATATCTTTTTTCCTAGTCCCATGATGATCTACGTCCTCTCTCTAGACAGCATCTTCCATACATTAGGTTTATATCGATGAACCGCTGTCTGATATTTTCTCTCGGCGGAGTAAATCCTTTACGGAACTTGCAAAATGATCACGCTCTTAAGCTATCCAATGTGGCCATGACCTACTCTTCTCTGACCAGCTGGCAGCTCCGAAATTTGTCATGAGATAAAACAGACTTCTTTTCCGACAATAGCCTACGATTTGCCGGTGCGTCCATTCCAATGCATACTCTCTTTCAGACTCTGAAGTTTCTGATAACACATCAACCTACAGTAACTAGCGAACGTGTATAGGAAGTCGTTAGCTTCTAAGTTGAAACATACAGATTACGCAATGCGAAGCGGAGCCGCCTTCCCCAAATCCAGGCGTTTCGATCGTTTACAATCCGTTCCTGGCTAGTCCTCTACACGTAATCGTATGAGCTATGCGGGAGAACATTCAGTTCGTTCTAGAAATCGCATAAGTAGCGGACGCGCTCGTTTGATCTCCGGACATTCGAGCATCTCTATGATAAGAGGCCCCTTCGAAGAGGTGTTACTCGACACCCATCCCCCATCTTAGCCCACTTCAACATGGCGGGCTATGACCGTTACGACGAATCCACGGAAGTGACGGATCCCCTCTTACCTGTGGAGGGCAAAAGGGCGAGTAAGGTCACCCCTCTCCCCAAACTGCAGATTAGCATCCTGCTATTTTTCCAACTGGCCGAGCCGATCACTTCACAGTGTATCTATCCCTTCATCAACCAGGTTATTTTCACGTGTCTTTGCCGACGATAGTGAGGTGTAGTGACTCATTTTGCCTTTAGCTTGTCAGTGAGCTTGATATCACGGGCGGCGACGAAAGAAAAGTTGGGTATTACGCCGGGCTCATAGTAAATATCATCATCGTTCTGGCATCTTGAATCCCTTTCTGACGCGTCTGTCACGCAGGAATCACTCTTTTATGCTACGGAAGCCCTTTTCGTGCTTCAATGGAGTCGTGTATCGGACCATATAGGGAGAAAACCGGTATTGCTGACTGGCGTCGCTGGGCTGTGTATATCCATGCTTTGCTTCGGCCTCTCAAAAACTTTCCTTGGGCTAGTGATCAGGTATGTGTCAAAGGCTTTACGGTTCACTAGGTGGGATCGTTGACACTATTGAGCAAGTCGCTGTCTCGTTGGAATGCTTAATGGAAACATTGGAGTCATTAAATGCATGATGACAGGTCAGTCCTCACGCCGTCATTCTGTTATTTAAGGTTAACCCATTCATTCCGTTGCTGTTTCAGAGCTGACTGATTCGACGAACATGGCCAAGGGCTTTGCCATGATGCCCGTGATGTGGTCCATCGGGGGTACAGTTGGGTATGATCGTCTCACACTCATAACTGGTCGCACGGCATGTTGAAAGTCAATTTCACAGTCCCCTCATCGGGGGAGTGCTGTCGAAGCCTCGCGATCACTGGCCAGAGCTGTTCTCCAGTACATTTTGGGTCGAATACCCATACTTCCTACCTTGTGCCGCCTCAGCCACGTTCTCAGCCCTTATCTTTTTTGTCACGTTGATCTTCTTGAAGGAGGTACGGCTGCGAATGTGATTGTTAGCAGAATGCGTCTTGAGACATTTAATTTTCTAGACCGTGAAGAAGACTCCCAAGAAGAGGAATGACGACGATCCTGAAATGTGTCCGAATGCCGACAATGATGCGCCTCTACCAATCCGAGCCCTGCTTTCATGGCCTATTCTATTATCCGTGGCGAACTATGCCTTCCTCTCATTGCTCGACATCGCATACCGCGCTATTCAACCGTTGTTCTACTCCACTCCCATAGATCTCGGCGGTTTGGGTCAATCACCGGCACTCATCGGAATACTCCTTGCGTCGTTTGGTATCATGAATGGTACCATTCAAGCGATCTATTTCCCAAGACTGGTGGAGAGCTGGGGCCCAAAACGCGTGTTCATGACGGGCATGGCGATGTTCTGCACGCTATTCATTATCTTCCCAATTACAAACGGAGTTGCAAGAAGATCAGGGCTTTCATACTTGGTTTGGGCGCTGGTATTCTTGCAGTTGCTCCTCGGAATAATATGCGACATGGCGTACGGTAAGTCTCAACACGCCCTTTGTTCAAGCAACAAGTCAAGCTCATTTTCTGCGTCAGCATGCATTTTCATGTATGTTGCCGCTTCAGCACCAAACAAGAGGTCGCTCGGCGGAACTAACGGGCTTGCTCAAGTGGCTGCCTCCGTCGTCCGGGCGATAGGACCAGCCCTTTCTACGTCCTTATTCGCGGCTTCCGTAGAACATAACTGGCTCGGTGGTAACGCCGTCTACGTTTGCATGGTATTTCTGACCTGCCTTTCCCTGCTGGTCGGAAATATGCTGCCAAAAGAGTTGTGGGAGAAAGGTTGCGTATAGACACAGATTTAGGTCGGGGACTAAGAGATCTTGATGACGATGTTCTTGCTCACGCAGTAGATTTGCAAACCAAAATCCCGTGCGGATTGTACAGTATGACAGCTCCGAGGACCGAGAAACAATTGACACGTATATACCATCCTGTAGAATCACACATCATTGGAACATCATTTTTTCGATCTCCATGTCAAGTTTGCTAGGACTCGGAATTGCTCTGCGTTTCCCAGTCACAGCGCCTGCTTGAAGTGACAAGCGCCAAGAGTTTTGGTGGGAACTATTCAGGAAGCGTTCGCTTACGGACAACCTTGCGGAAGACTTGCATGTTCGGCCGCCTCTGAGAAAACCATGTAGGCGGTATTGTGCACAAAGTGTCCTTGAAGGTTGGAACCATCTCACGTAAGTTTCCGGTTCAGAATGATCGCTCGCTCGAGGCATGCTCACTGCTCGGTTCAATTTCTCATGACGAGGACGTGAACATGTGCAGTTGACATGTCTGCAAGAAGGGTTCTGAGTATAAACAAGAATTCTGAGCTACGAATTAGCGCTTTTGGGGATGTTCGAATCGGGCGGCTTCCGGAAAAGAAGTGACGCCACACTCTCTTCAACATAGCTTCCAAGTATTTCTGCGAAAATAATTACCTCAGAAAGCAATACAGCGCGTACGTTGACTCATTCCTACTATTTTGCATTAGTGTAAGCTCATCACGAGGCCCACTTCTAGCTACTCCAGCTCCGTGCGCTACCGGACATTCCGTGTGGCGGCCATGTCCATAATAGGTTCGATAACGTCGCTGCACCGCTAGCAGCGTCACCCAATGTTCTCCTTTGGAGGTGAGATGCTCACGCCCTTGGCCGCTATTCAACACTGGATGACTAAATGCAGCTCGTCAGCAGCCATTTTTTCTGCACAAAGAGCATTGAATGTTTTACCGTACGGCGGTCAAAGCGCACTCATGTGGCTGCTGGCGACGAATGTACGAAATCGCCATGACTACTTGCATGGATATGAAATCCCGCAGCCACTCACAGAGCTTGATCGGCCGCAGACGGTCAGGTTCGAATACTACAGCTCCATAATTTCCGCGATGGAGAGTGATGCCGCCTACTCAATTGCTCTACGCGTCGTGCAAATGCTCACCAGACCAGTCAGTTGTGTGCCGCTTCACTTCCGAACGGTGCAGAGTGGTCAGCGTGTACGCACCTGGTTTTCAACGGGCAATTAGTATAACGTTGCGCCTTCCGAACGGACGTTAAGTGCGGGGAGTGAGTGCTACGCTCATGATGTAGGCGAAAGTCTCTGATATTTCTTATTAGGTATGCGTGTAGTTTTAAGGCTTTTTTTATGCAACTTCGTTACCTATCGCCTCTCTGGATGAGTATATAAGACCCTCGATGGACTTCTTCATCCTCAGCGATCTCGCAGACCTTCTCTCAGCTCGAGCAAGACATTTCAAGACTATATTACACGCCATGCAGCTCCGCACCTCCTTCATGCACCTTGTGACCGTGTTGCTCGCCGCTTTCACCGTCGGTGGGTTATCAGCCGCATTTACCCAAGAACCGCTTACCCAATCTACATCAGTATCGGGTTTCACCTACGAGCGGCTCGACAAGAATGACGCTGTGCTGCTAGTCGTCGATCTTCAAGAGGGCCTCTATCAAATTGCGCGCGATCAGTCGGCCGTTGCTATGAAAAACAACATTGTCGCACATGCTGCACTCGGAAAGGTCTTCAATCTGCCCACCATCCTCACCACGTCTAGCGAGACAGGTAAGTGTACTCATCTCTCACGTCTGGACTGTGCATCATGATGTTGTATAGGCCCCAACGGACTGATGACTCAAGAAGTTCTTGCATTGCATCCCAATGCTACATTCATTCACCGTCAAGGTGAGGTGAACGCGTGGGACAATCCTGACTTCAAAGCAGCCGTTGAAGCCACGGGCAAAAGGCAGATCATCATTGCTGGGATCACGACTGACGTGAGAATTTTTGTCTGAAAGTGCGGTCTCATGACTCACGGCTACATATGCATGTCAACCAGGTCTGCACTGCCTTCTTGGCATTGTCTCTCCGTGATGCGGGCTACAGCGTGTTCGCCAACAGCGACGCATCTGGTACCTTCGACGTGAAGACTGCCAATGATGCCAACGATCGCATGCGTGTGGCTGGCGTGCAGGTGTTGTCGATGTTCGCGGTTGCCTTGGAGCTTATGAGGGACTGGAGGGATACCCCAGGTGCTCCGGAACTGTTGCCGTTCTTTGACAAGTGAGTCGAACAGGCGGTTGTAGATATGATATCACTGACGTGGACTTGACACAGGTATCTGCCGGAGTATGGAATTCTCGCTAGAGCCCACGATGACGCTGTTCGCAACGGCACTCTCTCCGCTTTAGAGGTGCAAATCTGTGTGTAGGTAGGTATTCACAAACGGTTAGTGTGAAAGCGCAAAGGTGCTGTTGAGTGTTCGGTTCAGTTAACTCTGCGAAGTTTGTCTGCAGTAATTGTAACAGAATTATGCGTTGCTCTTGTAGGGTGAACACGTTTGCGAGATGACACACGCTCAGCTATCAATGTATATCAACTGAGTCAAGTTCGAAACTCGTGGAACGCGCAGCCTCAAATACAATGCGCTACATTGATCAGTGTTAGCATCCATTTAGAGACGAGACTACTGATCTCTTGACGAACGTGAAACATATGCTCCGCTAGTTTTATAGCACAAATAGTCTCATACTAGGGCAATAGTAAAGTGGCTGTAGATACAGACGGTGACCGCTTATTGAAGGGTTGAATTAGCTGCTGGGTCAAGCCATCTATACAAATTCTCGCCGGCTAAACTGCAGGTCATCCACACAAGAGAAGAGGATATGAAAGAGGCAATTCAGTGAGGACTTATGACACAGCTTTTCACAGAAATGAACGCAGTGTCTGCGACGAGGACGGCAACCGTACAGCGATCCTATTTCATCGGTAGCATACATGATGGCATGTGTTTTATAAAGTGAGGGCTGTTCAAGGGGCTGAGAAGTCGGGGCCAATGCACCTAAAGGATCATGATAATGAGGTATTGAAGGCTCGGGGACAATCATTCTGTCAAACTGAGGGCCAATGTGATTCTCACGCAAACCACAGTTGGCTTTGACCTTATTAGCGGTATTACCCCGACCACGTTCGGGACAACGAAGTAATTGGCAGTGGCTGTTTACCCTCCTGACATGTCAAGAAATGAAGAGAGCATCTCATGGCAGTAAGAATTGTGTCCATCGGGAGTTACAGCCTGCGAGCACAAAAATCTTCGCAGGTGATGATTGTCTGGAAATAGGCCGAAAGCTGTGCTTTACTCCATGTAGCCTCAACACGAATCGCAATTTGAAAGACCACCAAGAAATCGATAGCGCACCCTTCTCATGTTTGTAGCACGAGTGTTGGGCTGTAAAATGGGCTCAAATGGCAGAAATGAAGCGAGGACTCAGTGCGATCTGGACTTGTCTTTGAGCGGAGAAACGGAGGCAAACTCCGCTAAAAGGTTTCGATGGCAATTTGATGACGTAAAGACCAACTTTAACGAGTCGAACGAAAGTCGCGTTTCCCACGGGTCGAAGGGTGCTGAAAGCGACGTCGGCTAGTTCAACTCTTTCATCTCTCTACCATCATCATTCCAGCGCGTAGCCTTCGCTGCAAAACCCTACAATGCGTTGTATGTCCCTTCAGTTTATTTTCAGTATTTTGGCTGACTATTTCCGCTTCGTGTCAGAGATTCCGTTGATCATCAATCACTTTGCAGCCTCTTTCACTCCTTTAGCGGCCCATGAATGGCGGCATCCAACCTTTCAACCCGCATGCCTCGCATTGGTGTCTTTACCTCAAGGGCAGGCCCATCTGCACCAAGCCCTTCTTCACCACTTGCCGGGGAAGTCGGTGACGAGGATGAGAACGACTGGTACATTCCTTACAACGGACCCTACGAAGAGCCAAACGACCTTTCCCAGCGGGTCACACGGGACAGCTGGGGCGATCTGCTCAACGGCTTGTTGTCGGATGAAGAGGCGGCGAATGCACGAGGCGCGTCTGGTCGCGACGGGCGAACCTCTCAGGCCGCCAGTGCACCAGAAGATAGGACACGAAGTCGCGTCACATCTGGTGTTTCACGGCAGACCCACTCTACCGGTGGGCGTACCACTCAAATACGCTCGAACACACAACCACGCATGCCGAGCATGTCTTTCGTTCACCCCGATCAAGCTGGAGGAGTGGGCGAGTCTCCAATGCCCCCAGAGCGTTTTTCCTACGCTGCTCTGGACCCTCCCTCACGTAGCGCGCCACCACAGACCCAGCCTTCCGTTTCAAAGCGCGGAAGTCTAGCGAGTATATTCACGTTTGGCCGCAAAAGTATGCGGTTATCCGCGTCTGTTGAGCACCTCGCCCAGTCGATCAAGAGGGAACGAACGAATACTGACAGCACACCGCCGCAGCCCCCCCTACCCCGTTCACGCTCTAGATCGCGACTTCGAGCGCGCACAACTGCTGTAGAACCGACACAGCGCTTGTCAGAAGCCGACGAATATTACAATTCGTACTATTCTACTCTCATCAGCACACCGGGCGAGGAAGCTCGTCGCCCTGGGAATGAGGCTGGACCTTCTCATCCCTATGCCTATCCATTCCCCGAGACCACCGCGCTTGAGCCACGCAGCGCCCCTGCCGCTATAGAAAAGGGGAAGGGGCGTCTGCTCAATACTCCCAAGATCTCGTTTAACCTGCTGGATCCTCGGGGCGTGTCGAAGGACGTTCCTGCATACTTAAAGCCTTCTCCTCGCAATTCACTGCTGAAGGCCAGTATCTCGACGCCCAATCTGAGGAATATTCCGAAGGGCAAACAGCGATGGTGGTCCGCGGAGACTTGGTGCGATGCTATCATGTTTCCGCGCCCACGTTTTGCCTTGAGGTTTGTTGACCCTTCCGGCAGTGGTCGGATTGTGAGTCCACCCCCAAGTCCTGTCATGATATCGTCTCAGACTCCCGCTATGTCTCGGAGGGTTGAAGGCTCGGAGACTAAGTCCCCAAAGAAAGCGAGGTCGATGGGAAATATTTTGGCGTCCGCTCAATCTCAGTCGACTGGACAACCAGAAGAAGCTCCGGTTGCAGGGCCGAGTAATCTTAGGCCTCCTCGACCAAAGAGCTTCGCCTGGGACGACCTTGCATTGCCTAGTCCAGTGCCCTCATTGGCAAAGTGCGTATTATCCTCATAACGCCCAATTACCCCACGATCTCAGCCGCTGCGTGTGCAACAACGCAGTGTCCTGCACTTCACCACATTCAGTCACCGCAATTGCTCAATGTTTCTAACGCTGCTTTGAACATCTAGGGTGCTGGAAGACGGCAAGCAACTTGAAGAGCAGCGCAGACAATGGCAAATCCAAGCTTCTCGTTCTTTCCTTGACAGACGTGCGGGGACAATGGCTAGAGCGCGCTCAAAATCCTTCGGCAATGGACAACAAAGGCCGCGAGCACGCAGCAAAGAGCACGAGAGCCCGTTTGATCGCCTTGCGGAACGCACACTGCTGGGCAATCAGACACGACCACCGACGATTCATATCCGCGGTCCCTCCATTTCGAAGAGCCGCGAGCGCAGTCAGTCACAGACGCAGACGCAAACGCAGACGCAGACTCAGACTCAGACAGGTACTGCGCAGGGCACTTTCCAGTCAACTACATCTCAGATGTTTTCGCGCACAGGCTCGCGGGCACGCTCTCATGCACACTCTAATTCGCTTGGAAACTCGTGGAAGTCGAGCGAGACCGCTGGCGGCAGCCATTCCCGCAGTCACTCAGTGGGCAAGTCGGCATTTAAGCTTGTCGTGTCCACAGCAAGTAGCGCGGCTGCGCTCTGCGGCCTTTCTAGCCCCTCGAGTGAGAAGCTACCTCCGCTAGACGAGAAGGAGCCCACTGTCCAAAGTCCCGGGACCGCACCTATCCGCCTGCAAGATCAGCCTCGCGGAGACAACGATGATGAGAATGTGATCGTCATCTCACCGACTTCCCCTTCCGCAGCCCTAGCGATGGTCAGCAGAGGTCGAGACGACATTTCGCCTACACCGTCCGCCTTGTCAGGTTCAGTCTCGGCTGAAGGTGTTGGCATCGCCATCACACTCCCCTCCGACGATCACTCCCGTCAACAAGGTCGAGAGCCTATACGGATACCCGCCCACCCTTATGCCCAGAATTTTGGTTACAGTCAAACTTTTCCTGCAGCTACACGAGCCTACGGTAGTACAGAACAGCCAGAATACCTAAGCGCTCCTGGTCAAGAGCAGCTTGCGAACAGGTACAGACAACCTGTTCTCGTCCACCCCTACTCTCAACCCGGCCACCCTTATGCCTCTCCTAGTCCCCCAACCCCCACCGTAGATAATCCTCCACAACACTTCACTATACCCAATAATCTGAATACCAGCAATCCGCATACCAACCTATATGCTGAGCTTACTCCGGGCACTGTCCGCGAGTTTGCTCCTGAGGACATACGCTACTCCCCCGACATACCTACTCCGCCTGTCGTAGTACCCGCACAACTATCCCCAACATCACCAGGACACCCTTACGGCCCGGCGTCGAAACGTACCAGCGAACTCGGCTTCGGAGAAGCCTTAATGCACACCATGCGTCGCGCCAGCGTGGACAGTGGACTCGGTACGAGTGAATCTGGCGGAGGGTATGCACGTGGAATTGACTGGGAGCGTCCTGCAATAGATTTGAACCCCCAACATGACGCAGAGGATATTGGTCGAACACAGCCAGCAGCAGTACAGCCGGACAACAACGTCCGCCCAGGTAGCGAACGTCCCGGAGTTGAGCGTCAGACATCGGACGGAGTTGTGTCCTATAAGACTAATACTCCATCTCCTCAAGAGAACCTTAGTCCACCGCCGTTCAGGCGTGCGACGACAGGTTTGTCGCCTAGCCGCGTGTCATCGAAGTCAGCTCTGGGCAATTCTTCTGGATCCTCCCCCGGCATGGTTTCTCATGATTCCTCGCCACCGTTGTCCCCTCGACCGATAAACGTTAACGAGGACCTGGACAGATACCGCGACTTGTTTTACAGGCCGGCTGCTGAGAGGGCTACCGTCAACCTGGAGGACTATAATGGACCCGCTATCGTCTCACGTCGTCCTAGTGGTAGTATTCCTATCGATGTCGGCTCGCAAAGTTCCCGGAGCGCTCTCACAAGGAGTGGCCTTTCTGACCTCGCTCGCCAACTGAGCGAAGATTTGGAAGAACTCCGCAGAGAACGCGGTTCCGGTGTGTCGGACGACTCTCAGAGATGGGGTCGACGATATGCTGGGGTTAGAGGCTCGCGCCCCGACGACATGGATGACCCCAACATCGTGCTTGCGCAGCTCGCGTCCACCACTAATTCGCCGGGAACATATAATTCTCCTCTCCTTCGGCTACCCATAGATAACTCCTACCTCAGTCCTACTACGAACATCCCCGAAGACATCGAGTCCTCTCGAGCATCGAGCATCTTAGAGAGAATTTCCATCCCAGAAGATCCAGACGGTGAGTTTACCGTGAATATCATATCTAATGAGAGCTCATATCATGTTGACAGAGCTCGTCCGCATGGGCGAAGTGGAAGCCGTCCTCACGCCACCGATCATTTCAAGTCCTCAGCGCTTCTCAACAGACATCTCGTTGGTTGGTCATGGTGAACCTGGTAATAGGCCTGAAAGTGAAGACTTCGGTCCCTTGCGTGTGATATCGCAACAGTCGACGTCGCTCACTCCTATTACCCCCAACACTCGATCCAGTTATATGACATCTAACACGGACGTGTCTCGCATGTCCGGACTCTCCGACTTCCCTGCGCCACCTACTCACTCCAACGTCATACCCTCTTCAACCTCACCTGGTACCAACCCTGGTTTACCACCTCGACTCGTGCGCGAGCTTAGCCATGACACATTTGGCAGGCTTACCGATGAAGGTCCTATCGGCGAAGCGTTGTAATTTAATGCTCTCTTGTATAATGCGTTCGTAGTTTGCTATTGTCGCATTACTGACCTCTGGAATTTTGCAATTGTTCTGCCTTTTGCACAGCGCCATAGTTCCACGTATTCTTATAATTCATTATTGCTACATTCGTTTCGTCCAACAACTATGATACGAATATCATCACACTCATATAAAGACAGCGTAACGACAAAATAAGGGCTACAAGAGGAGTAACAAGAAGAAAAGCGGGTATTGTCTAGCGAGCTATAAGCTCACTCGTCGTACTGCGTGAGCTGAAACAGTCTGTGAGCCAATGACTGTGGAGAATCAAGATAAATGGACTCACATCGAGGGTCAATGTACTTGAACTATTGACGTCTTGGTCGCGATATATGCCCACTAGTGAATTGCTCCGTTCGTACAGCGATCCTTTCAGACTGATGACGATGAATTGGAAGGAGTCTGAGGAATGAGAACGTATGTAGTTGGCGATCTTTGCGACATTAGTGTTATCGAGAGCAGCATCGACCTCATCCAAGACGAAAAAAAGGCGCCGGCTGGTAGCTGATAGAACTGTGAGCAAACCAACCTGTGAGCAGTGATGAGGACGACCAACCTGTGTATAGCAAGGAGCAAAGCCAGTGCAGCGATGGTCTTTTCACCGCCTGAAAGCTGTTCCATATCTCTGAACCGCTTCATAGGTGGCATGGCATGATACTTGATGCCGGCATTGTAAGGTTCCTGAGCCGAACAGGTTAACCGATTGAAGACTTCGTGAAGAGGGACCTGACTTACCTCACTATCTTCCAGACTAAGATAAGCTACACCGCCCATAGGCGCAGCCTTACCCTTCGTGAGATCCTTATAGACTTGATCGATGCGCTCGGAGATGTGGTTGTATGCCTTATTGAACAAGTCGCAGCTACAAGGGACCTGAGTCAGTGGCTGGAGACGAGCGTTGACTATGATACGTACCGGCGTTTCTTCACGTCGTTGAATTGGTCGCGGGCACTCCTAGAATCTTTGCGGGCCTGTTCAGCGTCTCTCTCCGTTTCCAAGAGCTTTGCCTCGATGTCATCCAGCCTAAACAGAGGTAAGATAGAAATGAATCATGTTTGAGTACAAGGACGCACTTGTCTATAGCCTTCATGTTAGGTGCCATGCGCTCGATGTCAGCATTCATCTTCGCAATCTTAGCATCAAGCTCGGCGATCGCGTCGGCACCTGCCTGTAAGCCATCGTTACAAACGATACTACCGTCTATAATCGCACGACAGACCTCAAGATCTCCCTCTTCAAGACCGGAGAAATCTACTTCGATGCCATAATCGGGCATCCGCTTCACTTGCTGACTGCCTTCTTCATCTTCATCGACATCCATCGCAACTTCTTCCCGTAAATTCTGTGACAATCAGCAATGTCTGGAATGTAAAAACACACAAGTGCATACCTCTTCCATCGGAACATTGCGCAAGTGGCCTGCAGTAAGCGGAAGCTTGATCTCCTCCAGCCTACACCTTCGATATATTGCTGATCGTTCCAGCCCAAGTTTTTCTGTGTCATCATTCTATTTGGCTATAAGTAATAGCGCTTGCTGCTTCAGTGAGCATGCGCACCTTAGTAGCGATGTCTTTCAGAACCTGGTCGAGTGCCTTCGTAGCCTTGCTAGCTTTCTTCTTCGCCTGCTCAACAACCTTAGTCTTCTCCTCGAGATCTTCCTGTAAGGTTTTGAGCTCTTCTTTCTGTTCTTCGATGGCTTGCTCGTCCTCGTCAAGTTCCTGCTGTATTCCACGTTTCTTCTCTTCGTATGTGGTTAAGTTCGCCTCCTCTGTTGTAATTGTCGACTGTAGGTTCGTCAACCTCTCCTCTGTTGCCCTCAATTGCTCCGATTCGAAATCAGACCTACGAAAGTAATTCATGGACGAAAGAGCAATCAAAGGCAAGTATCGACTCACTGATGAGTTAAACGAGCAATCTGAGTATCATATTGCAGCCTAGCAGCGCTCTCTTCTTGTGCGAGTTTCAACTGACGTTCCTCGAACTCTCGTACATTCTCTACACCGATTTCCTGGCAAAATTCCTCGAATACACCGTCTTCTGCCTCGTTAATGACAGTTTGCAGGGCATCGATACGTTCTTGTAGAGTATCATGCTCAGACTGAGCCTATGGGAAATCTTGAGTAAATTATCTTACACGAAGAGAGACCTCCATACAGTCTGCAGCTCAGGATTCAGGCGCCTAAGCTCCTGATCGACATGTCTTGTTTCGTCCCTGATTCCGGTGAGACGTAGCCTACATGCGCTCTACCGAAGATTTCAGCACCGCAAGCACCACATCGCGAAGGATGTCTTACCAGATCATCTCGTGCCACAGTCAGAGCCGGCTCAAGTCTGGTGATTTCAGCAAGGAGATTGTCATCGGCCTTGCTACGAGGCTTCGACTTATTGAGCTCCCGCAGATCTTCAAGCAGCTTGTCCCGAACACGCTGGAGGCCTGTAACTGTACTAAGCACACAACCAGCATTAGGAGGGCTTGTGTTTGATCGCACCTTGAACATCTTTCTCCTCCCATTTCTTTCCGTTACTGTGCGTACCTCGCCCTCCGGTCATCATTCCGCTCTTGTGGATCACCGTTCCCTCCAGAGTGACAGCTTAGAACCAGAGGTCATGTCGGGACAGCATTTAGTAATCATGACACACTTACCCTTGACATCTTGCCCTTGCCTGTAGCAAATATTGATGGCAATATCGCTTGTATCGCAAACAAGAGCGTTGCCGCAAGCGTGATGAATGGCACGCTCTACGGCCGGATCATATTGAATGACATCGACCGCAAGTCTGGCACCTTTAGCAAAGGATCTGAACTTATCGTTGATGGGCTTTGGCTGAATAGTGTCGAGAGGGAGGAAGGTTGCCTGGCCTGCTCTTTGGTTACGCATATACTGTTGACAAGATGATATCAGCTTGGAGGCCTGGACTTGTGCATTTTGACATAATTCACCTCTATGCAATCAATAGCAGTCTTCTCCTCATCGACGACGATAGCGTCGATGTTTCTGCCAAGCACCGTGGCAACTGCCACCTCGTACTTCCGTTGTGTGGGTTTACAAAGGTCAACCACTCGTCCGCGAACGCCTGTATTTGATTTAGGGCTCCATGGACTGTATCAATCTGAAATTTGACCAAGGCTACGGACCTGGAAAGATGCGCTGTAGGTTCGCCAAATTCTCCTTCATCTTCGCCTCCCTCTCAGTCTCCTTCTGGTCGACGCCCGCTTGTAAGAGCTTATTGTGCACATCCACTAGTTTCTCGTTGATCTCCGTTTCAAGTTGTCTGCAGACAGTGATTCAGCCGTCATCCCAAGGTAGAAGTTGGCAAACCCACGTTATCCTTGTACGCTCTGCTTGTTGGTTATCCAGTTCCTGCCTGGCTTTCGTGAGATCCTCGTTCAACTTTCTGACTTTCTCTTCGAGCTGTAACGTATGAGTGTCGCACCGACGTCATCAAAGCTAGAAGCTCACCTCTGTACGTCTAGCTCTCTGAGCGACTTCGTCTTCACCGAGTTTTGCCTTCTTCGCTGAATGTTGCTCGACCCTCTCCCTGAGCTGCTCCAAAGCCCGAGCAGAGGTCTTGAAATCACGCTTCAGAGTCTCCAATGATTGGCGTTCAGGGACCGCGAGGATGGACGCTCCGGCTTTACTTCAGGGGAGACTTAGTCACGACGATCAAGGGAAAAAAAAATCCAGATACTGACAGTCTACGATATTCCTCGAGACTTTCCTCGCTGACATTGAGATCGCCACGACTGGCGGCCCTTTGAGCCTCTATCAATCATAGTCAGTTCGTACGAGCCACGACTTCATTGTATGGTATAATCACACGTACGCTGAGCTTCGTCCGCAGCTCTTCTCACCACTTCCAGATCTCTCTGTAGTTTCTCCAGCCTCGATCTTTGCTTCTCCAAATCCTTCTCAACTTGATCAGCAATCTTCTGTGCATTATCTCGCTTGCGAGAGGAGTGGGCAATCTGAGCTTCGACTTGCACAAGTTCGGGTCGCTGTGATGAAGACAAAAGGACAGTTGAGTGACGGTGTTGAGTGGCCGATCAGATGTGCTCACTTTCGCCTCCAGTGCTTTCTCCGCTCGTTTGACCCGTTTCTCTTCTCTCATGACAACCGTTCTCGCTCTGGCTTGATTCGACCTCGCGCCCTCCAGCTCATCTTCACAACTCCGTTGGTCAGCGCGTAAACCAACGAGCTGCTGGTTGGACTCCCGAATAGCGGACGCGTGTTCCGATAGGGCAGACTGAATTGACCACAGTTTGTGGAGAATACGCTGCAAGATTAGTATATCCTATCAAATGTATTAGTCCAAGAATGCC
Organism: Phlebia brevispora; assembly: GCA_027627325.1. NCBI lineage: Eukaryota > Fungi > Basidiomycota > Agaricomycetes > Polyporales > Meruliaceae > Phlebicolorata > Phlebicolorata brevispora. The sequence goes on from JANHOG010000146.1 coordinate 16,660, forward strand.
AGTATATAGTGCAGAGCCCTTACCCTCTCTTGGCACATGGATTCGAAGCGTTCTGCCTCCCCTTTCTGCTCTTTATATTGCTTAATCTCGCCAGCAATACCTCGCCGCTTGGTAAAGCTGGAAGTGGCATTCTCTGTTGCTTGTTCCTGTGCCTTCTTAGCTTCAGTATATGCATCGGCTAGTTCAAGGCTACCGCTGATTTGTTCAATCAGCCTGGTTAGGTCTTTCGGCGATTGCGAAGCTATTGTTTCCACGTCTCCTTGGAACACCAGGAAATTCTTCGCCTTAACAAGGATGTTGAGGTTGATGAGCGCGTTATTGTACGCAGAATACGAGACGACGCGGTCGTTTAATCGATATTCTGACGCGCCAGTAGTTGAGATACTGCATAACGCGCTCGTGAGAGATCAACCGCCTGAACCTCAATCGTCACTCACGTTCGTTGAAACTTCCATTCCTTCTTATCCTTGCCCTCAATAACAGCTAAAACCCACGCTCTCTTTGCCGTTCCTTCCCCTTCCGCCCCATCGTCCTCGTACTCTTGCGTGGCTTCAGAGCCCTGAGCCGATATATCTTGCGCGAGCCGCCTACCGCGATACACGAGGTCCTTCAACTGGCTACTTCGGAGCTGTGCACTCTTTACGCCCAGAACAAAGGATATTGCGTCCATTAAATTGGATTTTCCCGCGCCATTAGGACCTATGACTGAGGTGAAGTTGCGAAATGGTCCAATAGTCTGATGACCTCTGTTGGATCCGTGATTTTGTGTATATAACTCAAAGCTGACTACATACCTGTACGATTTGAAGTCGCACACTTCAATGCGCACCAGTGGCATCCTACTTAGTTCAAATGGGCTGTTTGAGAGAGACGGCGTGACAGAGGATGGCGGTAGTCCGTGGTGAAGCTAGAATGTGCCACGGTCCCGCTATGAATATTACTGATAACCCCAATTTAGACAAGATAAGCTCTGGCGTCGCGCATGTGATGGGCGCTTACGCGTGCACGATCACGTGAACAGCACGCGCGCGTCTCAGAGCGTGTCGACGCGATCGCGACGATGTCGGCCACGAGGACTGCAGAATGCATATCACATTACCCCTCATGTATACCGCTATGAGCCACTCATACCGATAAAACACCGTGTAATACTTGACCTTTACTCCGTAATGGTTCTTTGTAATTCGTGTGTAATGCCGAAATGAATTATTGACTCTATCGTCTCATTCGTATCTTTCGTCTTGTGAGGTATTGCTTGCTCAGTGAAGCAAGCTAGAGTCCGAGTATCTGCGTAGTTCGTGAGAATTATAGCTTTTGGTAATGTGCAATATTCGGCCACATTGGATCTCTCTTGTCATCGCTCGCAGGGGTCGAGACTTAGCTATGCCTATCAGCGCTCATTCGTCTGCTTCACTATCGTCGTTGCATAGCATGAAGTTTTAGGAAGCCTTATGAGACACCTAATTGAATGGCTTGCTGTTCTATGTTCCGTAACCTAGCGATTAGGCCGCTTGAATGAAGATAGTTACTTGTTGCAATGCTCAGGACTGGCAGGTGTTCATATCATTGTGGATGAGGGAACTTAACAGCTTCGCAAACTTACAAAGAGTACCTACTGCACCGCAAATGCGAACGCCACCAGCCGATGCAGATACGAATGACCGGAGATGCAGTGCATGGTCCCTAGTTGTTAAAGATGTTTCGGCATATCAAGATAGCACAGGCGATATGGCTCGTTATACAGAAGAAGGTCGCGGAGAATGAGCTCCCTCTAGAGCAGTCGATAAGAAATACCATGCTCGCCTCGTTATCATAATACCAGCTACTGCATGGAGACACGTTGTATTATCGATTATTGCAGGCTGTGGCGATGACATCAAATCGTACAAACCTCAGTCTCACCCCTCAATAGCATACCAAATATACCACCTGTCATGTATGTCGTAAACAGAAAACATGGTCTTTCATGAGAATACGTGAAATCCCCACAAGGTTGTACTCTGCCTTACACGGATCATTCCATATTTTTCATCACGGCTGAAGATGTGTCTGCAAGCTGCAACGACACCGTTATTTGACTTTTGGAATTGCTCTGGACCACTGTGGCTAGATACGAGCCTTCAATCCCTGGATGAGGACAAGGACCAGCACGTAACGAGTGATGGGAAATGCAGCCAACTTCACGGGCATCGACGCGAGGAAGGACGCGCTACCTAATACGAAGACCGTCGGTATGTCTGATCCGTAACCAGGCAACTACGTACTCTTGCACAACAAGGTTGCTGCAGGGTGTAACTGAAATCTCCATTTCACACCTTGGACTCTGAGGATGGAACAATGCCTCGTGTAGGCGGAGTGACCCGTTCGTTCTCACTTGCCATATACGGACAAAGGCAAAGGAATTGCACGGTAACTGCTGCCGATCAATGAGCTGTCGCCCAGTGTATCACAGCCCACGAAGAATCACACAGCAGCTGGAAGAATGCTCTCAATTCCAGTATGACAGAACTAGGTACAGATACGTTACAGAAGGATCACCCGTCACGTCGACTAGCGCCGGGAAGAACAGCTTGAAGGGTCGCCCCAGGCGACTATGTAATCCTGCATCCAGCTTCCAGCGCAGGTGGAACTATCGATAATGGATTCTCCTCGGCCCTCGCAATGGCGAGCCACCGACGGGAATCCGGTTCGACGCGTTTTTCCCGCCGCTTGACGCGAGCCTCGAACATGGGCGGACGAAAATTCTGATAGGACGGTTGAGGATGACCCGACTGGCGAAATCCCTGTCTTCCACCGCAAAGAAATGCAGGGAAGCTGTCTGCCTGCGCGCGCCGACTTTCCGCAAGCGTGAGGTTTGTCAGGTGGCAGAGGCACGGATGTGGGAACGATAAGCTGAAAGCCCAATCTGAACACAAGGCAATGCACAAGATTGTACACGCTCTGCTGATGTGCGCTCAGGGACCCGGGATACCGGGGAGTAAATGGAACGCGGGCTGTTCAGCCGATTGAATTGAACTGGTGGCGCCTGAAAAATATCCAGTTCATGGCCGAAGGGTGGCCCCGCTTCTCGCGGCAGGTCTAAGGTATAGCAAAGAAAGCATATTTACTCCATGAGCCACAAAGGCATCCTTGTTGGCGATGTTTTGTTAATTTGTGAACCGAACCTTTTGCAAGCCGCGGTTCGAGAAATCTGAGTGAAGCGCGAGCAGTGATCGGGGTCTGTCAGATGGAGATTGAATCAGGTTCTGGTGGAAGACCGGAATCTAAACGCGAGACCAGGACGCCTCGTCCTCATGATGGAGGGAAACATATAAGATGGCGAAAACAATAAGGTTGTAGTTCGACTCTTCCCCCACCTCTTTTTGTCTCCCTCGATTGGGAATCCCGCCACAACTTCCACCGACAAAATCTAGCCAAAACTATTAGAACGGACCGCTCACATTCACTTAATCGCACGTTGTATCAATAGACCATGCCTGCCAGCCGTCTGTCGACTCGTCGTAGGAAATCTTCATTGGGTATTGGTATGTCCTCCACAGTTCCTTTGACGGACATAGGTAGGCTGACAGAGACTCGTGTTCCACAGGCCTCAGCCTCGCGCAGCCAGGCAACTACGGGTTGACATCTCCCCGTCCTGTAACGTTCGCGCCTAACGTGACGCCCGGAACGTATGTCGAGGACGCCGATGCCGCTGATGATACAGATGATGCCTCTTCGCCCACCGATGCGCTCTTTCCGCCGGCGCATACCCCAGAGCCTATGCCATCGCGGCGCAGAGTTCCACCAGGGAAGAGGCGTTCACAAGGCTATATCCCACGCCCACCGAATGCCTTCATGCTCTTTCGCGCGGACTTCGTGCGCCAGAAGCATGTTCCTGGATCGATAGAGACCAATCACGGCTCTCTGTCGAAGATCATTGGTATGCCTGTCTTGCACAGCCTTGTGGCATCTGTTGCTGAGCGCAGCCTGTAGGCAACATCTGGACGAACCTCCCTCCGGAGCAGAAGGAGCCCTGGAACAAGCTCGCCAAAAAGAAGAAAGCTGAGCATAAGCAGATGTACCCGAACTACCGGTTCAGGCCTGTCCATAACAAGAACAAAAGTGCGGCCAAGCGCAAGGAAAAGCCTCTTCCTGATCCGACAGATGAGCGGCGTTGTGAGCAGGTTGCACATTTGCTCCTGGAAGGGAAGAAAGGCGCTGAACTCACCGCTGCTGTACGACAGCTCGAGTATGCGCGCTCACAGGAATTGGCCGGCTCCGTGACTCCCCCTCCGCCCTATGCAGCCGTCGCAGCCCCCACTCCTATCTACGCTCAGCGTCGGCCCTCCTCAGTGCCACCGCCAACCACCTTGTACAACCCTATCACAATTCCCACAGTGCCCTTCCTCGCTCAGTTCCAACCATCGATGTCTCGCCCTGACACCCCGGTCGGCAATATCGCGCGCTCTAACCGTTACTTCCTTGGTCAGCGCCGTGCTTCCAGCACAGGTCCGACCTACTACGGAACCTGGAACACGCCACAGTCATATGCCCCCATTCCTATTGAGCAGCTTCAGCGGGATGACGAACCGCTTCCGGACGTGAACGCTGGTTTGTTTAACTCATCCTTTGGCTTCGGGATTAACGCTGTTCAAGGACAAGGCGATTTCTCGGTCAGTATATATTGGTTATGGTGCAGACAAACGAGATTCACCTTATTTTACAGGATCCGAGTGCCCACACCGCTTTGGCTCTGAGCATTTCTCCGCTTGACCATATGCACGTGGATCCTCTTGCGGATCCCCTTTCTTCGGCATCGACGACCATGTCCGCTTATCCATATGGTGCAACCACCCCTTCGGACAACCCTCTCAACAATACCATGCCCTGGATGCAGCAACAGTTCACAGAGATGACTGTCTCCGGGTCCACATCGCCCTCTGCGTTCTCGGCTTCACCTTCGACGGCACCGTCCGAGGTCCCTGTTGTGCCAGAGGCTAGCATGGGGGTCTATGCGCCGCAGCCAGAACATCCGCAGAACTTCCACGGCTGGGACGAAGCTATGCAGCAGGCCGCTGCAGTGGGCATGGAGGATGTGTCGGGCATGCACGCCGAAGCCGGACTTGGGTTGCAGCCAATGGAATACGCGGTCGATATGCAGTCCGGGATGAGCTTGCAGGAGTATGCATGCGGGCTGGACGGCGCGAATGTCTACACCGATCCTGCCCTCGAAGCTCACGAGTACAGCTTCCACGGCGAGCTTGCTCATGCCTTCGAACCTCAACCATACTAGATTACTTCCCGTGTTGTTGGTATGTATCCCTGGCTGTGATTCTGTGCTTTGCTATATCTTGATTGCTGTCCCCTACATCGGCTTTAATACGTACGAACAGTCTTCCCCATCATAACGACATCTTCCACAACATCGGTTTTGTTCAGGATATCTCTCTGTAGCATATATAGGTCAATGACCCGGATTCCCTCTCACTGTAGCCATTATTTTTATACATACCCTACATCCTGTTCTACTTCACGTCGCTGAATAATGTATACCTGTTCCACCCATGCCGCGTGACTTGAGGTAAAACAGAAAGCTAAGCGGGTGGTAGTGAACTGAAGAATATTCGCTATCATGATGAACGTGCAGATTCGAACGCAAGTCTCACTGTGCCAGTAAGCTTTCGCGGCTTCTTGGCCAACGCCGAAGCCCTGTAGAAGTCCACGTGGTAAACCGGATCAGAAACAGCGCGATCGTCGGTGATGCGCCCACGCAAACTGCTCAAGCGCGTTATACACTTAAACTCGGCCCCCCCAGCCGTAATCATCATCTGCCAGCATCTTCAACATTGCCCACCATTTCTTTTGCACCTTTGATCGCTGAAGATTTATAATGGCACTGTTTTCGAGAGGATGCTGCGAGATAATAGGTTATTTGTTTGGTGTTGATCCTCTTTTTCCGTACACGCCGGTCCTGGCATAGCGTGCGACGCCCACTCATAGTAGCGAAGCCTCAATACTGTATTCCTGTGGGAATGTAGAAGTAAGGTCAGTACACTTTGATATCGTTCATTACTCAGTCTTGTGGAAAGAATTCTCCCGAATTAACCAACAGTAGCAATGGCCAAGCAAGAGACCTGAATCGAAGATATGGCGTCTGTCGTCGAACGATGTATTGAACATTAGACAGAAATTGAGAAGAGATCCGGCTCACCGAAAGAGCTTATGGTTATTACCTCTTAATATGGTTGCCGTTATCGAATTCTCTGGCGCTACGAGACTAGAGAGTAGCACACCCACCGAAGGCACATTATCCTTGTCAGGTAAGTTCACGAGTGGTTATCCACTAAAGTATGCACAGTCGCACAATCATCTCGTGATGATTACGGTCCACGCAACCCGCGCTTTGCGAGCAGAAACAAAGTAAACTTTTGTCTTCCCGGGTTTCCGATGCCATTTTGTGCGATGGTGAGTGATATCTTCCGCACCTCTGCGTAGTGTATAACGGAAGGTACAGGTGCTTCCTTGTGTTTTGCCATAACAAATTTTTGAGCTTGCTCCAGTTTCACGGTAGTGATTCGGAAACGATAGTTTCCTTCAACCCTCGAAGATGGGATCGTCGATGTGTCGATCACGAACCTCTGACCGTCCTTCTCTATAGAGAACGTGGGGTTATACACCAACACAAACGGCAAGAGATATTTGAGACGGCTGCGCTCCGTCAAAATTTCCCTAAGCCTAAAACTCACGTACGCCTGAAGGCCAGTCGACTATACAAGCAGAAGGTGCTAGGTAACGTGACTGGTTCATGATCCTGCTTACTTCCGTTATGAGTACCCCTCCATTAACGCAGTCACTGGTGTTGTGTTGCAAAGGCGACAGATGTATTGCGACATGTATGGTGTAACGCATCTCAAAGTACCTACAACCAGTAAGCGCCAACTTGAACATTATCCCTGAGTGCTATTGAATGGAATGTTTCAGCCATCGTTGAAAAATGCAATGGTAAGCAGTGATGTCTCTATACTCACCATATTGCCCCACCCTTACCCGATTGCCTTGTTCATAGCAGCGCTCTTTCAGTCGATATGGGATCATGCTTCTCCATGTTCATCAGAGGACGAGGGTAAAGGACAATTCACGACAACGCAGCAATGTTGTCTCGGAATGTATTTCTTACGTCAGTTGTTCGTACAGATGCTTCACTTCATCAAGGATTCCACGAGCCTCGCCATGACACCGGGTCTCTCAGCCTCAGACTCGGTGCTAGTCAGTATATGCCCCACTGACTAAAGTTTGTCTCAATTTTACCGAAACAGTAAGCACAGTCTTTGCTTTTCCCTCCAGGACAATTGGCTTTATTGGAGAAATTTGCTTTCTTAGGTGTGACCTCCCTCTTCAGAAACTTTCTCTTTGAGGCACTAGACTTATGGGGCGCAAAATCTTCTTCGTCTAATCTTCGTGTGCATCTGGACGAAGGACTGACTATTTTCTGTGCCGAAAACCATGGCTATATACCTAACGTTTACAGTGATGAAGAAGCACTGATCTCCAGTACTTCTCGCATACACCGCAATGGCATCCAGCACTCCCTACAACTTCGACCAGTACAAGTGGCAGCATTCCTCCGAGGACCCCTCATACCACTGGCGTCCAGTAGGAGGCAGCGAACTCATTGAGGATATCTGGCACCGTTTCATGGATGGCGAGCAGAAACTCTTCCTTGCCGTACACCTCGAGCTCGGCGTCCCCACACTCCACGAACACCTTCCTTGCCCACTCCCGCGAAGCTTGGATCGCCACGC
>JANHOG010000147.1:0-24428 GCA_027627325.1 Phlebia brevispora
GGCCACCGCTTCCGCGGCGGCCGTTGCTCCCATTGCTGCCACTGCCGTGACGACTGTTGGGGCTGTTATGTTCAAAGTCGTCTGGTTCGACAAGCTGCCAGCCCGTCCAGATTGGCGTGTGCCTTGAGTGTGGACGGGAGGGAAGGAACGAGAGGAACGTTTGACGATTCCAGAAGCTCGAAGTCGTCCCTACAGCCTCAGGTTCGCCGTTTGGATCTGACAAACGCGACGGCGAACGCTACGTCTCAAGAGACATAGGGTCAGTAATATGACTAGTAACAGCATAACGCCGAGGATGCTTCCAAGAATGGCACCGAGAGCGGCGGTGGATATTCCATGAGAGGCTCCCACTGGTAATGGGACTGCAGAAGAAGTTGAGGCAGGTGTCTCTGCGGAAACAGGTAGAGAAGATGATGTAGGCAAAGATGGAGAAGACGCAATCGAGGAAGACAACACAACCTGCGACGATGTGAGTGCAGTAGAAGGAGAAATCAAGGAGGTTGAGGAGGATGTAGCTGTAGGGACGGAGGATGTCAATGAGGGTACAGCGGAAGCCGTTGGAGTAGACGTTGGAGGTACGGTGATAGAGGGTACAGTGGTGGACGGGGGCGGCGTCAGACCGCCATATGTCCAGACGCCATCAGTCCCTAGCGGAATCTGGTAGACGAGACTTTGTGAGTAAACAAAGTACATGCAGCGTCACCGACACAGCAGAGGAATTGAACTATAGCCAGGTGGAAAGTAGCATGGATCGACTTCGCCTGTATCTGTGTTCTTTATCAAACCTCTGCAGAACAACGTGTTGAACATGTTGTTCGGACCTCCTCGTGACGCATGAAAGAGAGCCAAGATATGAGGACTCGGTCTTTATAGATGAAGTACTCACGGATGGCCCAAAGTACGTCAATGGCAGGCGGAGAGTTGCGAACGAAGTTGAAACACTCCCGTCCGCATCGGTAACAAGCGTCGAGGACAGCGTTAGCCATGATGGCAATTGTTGGGATGGTTGCGCCATAGAGCAGCAAAGGTGTAGAAGGAATCGTCAGAGCAGTAGGGAACGTGGGTATGTCCTGCAGGAGCGTGAGTCTGGAATCATGACGCCGTTTGATAACATGAACCTTAAAACATACAGGATTGAAAGTAAGAGTCAGTAAGAAATCGTCGAGCTCGTTAATAGACGGATTAAAGAAGTTTTCGGGTGGGAGAGGGCACAAGTACAAGCGGAGGTGGGGGTAGAGGGAAGAGAGAGGATTGTGGTCCTCCGCAAGAGAGGTGCTCGAACCAAAACCGCCACAAACGCGCTTCCACGCGCGCGCCTACTTCAAGGTCGTGACCGCGACTTCAGAAAAGCGGCCACCCGTACTTCGAATCTTCAGCAGAGTCGTAAGTAGCTGCTCTTCATCGGCAGTCTGTTGACTTTGGGAAGCCAACATGTGAACATCCCCGGCGCAGGATGTCGCCGCCAGAGTGGAATATGAATCAAAACTTTAACTAATAACAGATCACCAGTCACGGCCATTGCTGTCTCCACCGCTATACTTGCTCTCAGGACGATACTCGCACACCCGAATCTGGAACACGAAGTAGCCTTGTTTCAGAACGTTTCGCGGCCGTATTGAAGACTTGCAGAACGGTTTCAGCGCATTGGTTCAGGATGCAGAGAATGAACCTGCAAGAGACGTCCCTTCCCGCAGCGTAATCGCTTCAAGTTCTCGTATTCTTTGTGTCAGGCATGCATGCACATTTCCATGTGGGTGTTTTAATCTGTTTGATGTGAAAAGCATGTTCATGAACGTTGCTCTCCATAGCTTGATCTCGTCGACCAAAGTCTGCTCAGCGAAAGGATTCAATTGTGCGTGCTCCGCAATGCATACTTACCAGAGATACGCTCGCGAATTGCTCGCGAACGTATCATCGAGATGCTGCGGGATGACCTTTCCCGCGAGTCCAGGTGCTTCTCATATGATTACACCGAGTCCACCTACGATTGGATGTGCATCCTGCTTGTATGCTCCGCGGTTTGTCAAGCCCATTCGGGGAGTATATGGGATAGCTCATCCCCGATACTAGGCTGTTTTCGAACTCGGTTCAAGATGGATTGTGATGGAAGTTTCGCCGACGACATTCAACACGATCTTTTCTCCGCCGCTCCGACTGTCACAAGAACCTTTGTCAAGGACTCATTATTTAGGTGCATTAGTTTCGCAGCTTTCGCAGAGCAGACCCTGTGCAATGGTTCACTCAAATTTCCCTGCCCGCACTCGCGACGGACCCTTCGAATCACCAAAGATGCGCTGGAGGCAAGGGTAGACAGTAGCATACCCCAGGCAGACGTTCTACAGTATACCGGAAGGCACATGACTCATTGCTTGCCTGCGAGCCTCAGTGCGAGGAACAAGAGGGTGCGTGTCGACTAATTTGTGGAGGCTTGCTCAGGAGATCATTTTTGACTACCAGGGCGAACATCCAACCATGTGTTTCCCGCGTATCGACCGATACGAAAGGATGGTTCTTTGACTTGCATCGCGAGTGGCTGCACAGACCGTGTCGGTATGAGCGCGAGGGGGCACCAAAGGCCATGGCATTTGGATAGGATATATGTCGGCGGTCAAGCGTGAGTCGGCCAAACCTCGGAGTCACGATGCATAAGACCAATTGGGGTGTATTGCCACATGCGGCTTACAGACCGTGTGAGTCTCTGGTCGATGCGGTCGGTCTGCACGCGTACAGAACGTGTGCAATCACTCTCACTCGTACTACAGAGAGCGTAGGAGTTGCCATCCTGTACCTCTTTACAATCGACTGAAGTTTCCCATTAGATATCACCAGTAGAAACCTCGATTGTCGAACGCCATGGACATCTCTCGGTCTGCTTTGTTTCGCCCCGGACCTCTTGAAGACGGCGGGACAGCTGTCTCGCGGAATATTCTCGTTTCTATCGAATTCTTGAGAGACAGCTTCATTGCGTTCACTCAAACTGATCAGAATGGTATCACAAGGTACGTTCAATAACGTCCAGCGTTGAATTTTGTGAGATCTCACAGCTGATTCCTTGTTTGTTTTGTGCAGCACTCCCCTGGATCTCGACGTAAGTGTCGTTCGTTCCAAGAGAATTCTGGTGAATACAAATATTCTTTCTAGCTCACTCTCATCGATCAAGCTCTCTTCCGCATTCTGGCCCAAGTTCGCTTCCTCCGCAACACGTCCTTACCAGTGATGCGTTTGCCCCGCGAGGTGCTCGCGACGATATTCGAGACGCTGCAGGATGTCCTCTACCGCGAGTCCCAGTGCTATCCATATTCCGCTCACGGCAAACCAAACTACAGTTGGATGCATATCCTTCTCGTATGTCGACACTGGCACGATGTAGCGGTGTGCTGTACGTCGCTTTGGGACACCATCTTCGTTAACAGCCGTCGGAAAGATCTCGATAGCCAATTGACAGCTGCACGGAGGATGCTTCACCATTCCCAAGAGCACCAGCTTCTCGTCTGCCTAACACTCCCAGCCTATCACCACTCGGACTGCGACAACTTCCTTCTAGATGTGTTGTCGCAGCTGCACCGTATACGTGTATTGCAGCTAGAGTCGTATCTTTCTGCAGCGGCGCAACAACTCTTGATGAAGCTCCAGCCTGCTCCGTTTCTACGGAAGTTGAGCCTACATATTTCACCCTATCAAGAACCACGAGCGGAGTCTAGGCCTCTGCTACTGGGAGGCTTTGCCCCTCTACTTCATACGCTTGTATTATCCGGACCTATTGACCATGCTTGGAAGGGCATAAGCAATTTACGGCATATACACCTGGAGAGAGCGCAGCCTTTTTCAAGAAGCGAACCGCTGCGCTTTCTGGAAGAAACTCTTGCTTTGGAGAGCTTAAGAGTGGATTCCCCTTGGATGGTTGATATTCGAGACAATCGAGCTAGAAGATGTCTGCCGTTGCTCAAGCTCAAAAGGCTGACATTCACCGTTTCCTGCAATGAAAAGCATCTCGTTGGTCGACTCTTATCGCGTTTACAACTCGGCCCAAACGTGCACCTAGTATGCACCATCCAACAGTATCCAAGTCCAAATCATGGAACCCTCCGTGCGCTCTTTCCGGATGACGTATCCGAGTATCCCGGGCTGAACGGTATACGAGTCGTTGATCGTTTGCAATTGACCCTCAGCATCGGGGACTACGAATTGATTGCTGCAAACGACGTTTCTTCCTACCGCATCAGGCTCTGCACTGAAGCTTCAGTCGCTATTCCGGAGAGTATGCGGCATATCCTCGCCGACACGCGACTGCTTTCAAGCTTGGTACAAGAAATGTGGGTAGTCTGTCATATTGGATTTTGGAGCTTGGTCGACGTTTCCGCGGTCGACTCTTTCCATGATGTCCTTTCCGGCGCTCCAGCTCTTACGAAGCTCTTCATCGAAGAGTACTTTGATTACGATGATTCATGTCTGAGGGCCCTGGGAGGAAGGACGCTCAACGAGACGGTGATTCAACATTCCCTGTCCCGAGTTACGCGAGCTACATATACTGCGAGCGTCATTACGGAGCATGGAGGTCGCCAAGGATGCACTTCAGGCGAGGATAAGCAATGGGTACCCTCCGCTGGAAACCCTATGCGTATACTGGGAAGCTTCCAGTCATGGTACAGCATTCGCAGTCTCCCACCACCACGAAGCTTCCATATTGACTGACCTCCAGCAACTTGCGAAGGAGATCCGTTTCGATACCCCAGGCGAGCCTCTGACCATGCCAATGCCGGCGAGTTTTGATCCAGATCTGTATATGTAACTCGCTACCGGTTTCCTGGGATGCAGTGGTGCCACGGGAATTAGCACAGGGAAGCTGCAGCAGCATAGACCTAGACCGTAAATATCGTCTTACTCATCTGATATTCCGACTGCTCTGCAGTAAATACCACTTGACTCTGTAAAGTTCGCCCAATACTTGGCTATGGGCGCGCATAGCTTGATTATGTAATCTTCAAGTTGGTAACCTGGCAGCTAAGTTCGCGTCCACATCGTGAGTCTCTGGGCAATAATTGGTCCAATGTGAGTTTGCAAAGTCCACTTGTAATTGTTACATGTCTACAAGCGGCTGAGGGTTTTCATCAGCTACTGATAAAGCCTCCAGGGCCTAGCAACACCATGGACACTGCTCAACGAGGTTCGAACCAGGCTGAGTCTGCATTGTCTCGTTTCCTGCCCTTCAAAGACATTGGAACAGCAGGCTCGGAAGATATTCTAAGTTGTATTGAATACTTGAAGCATCGCTTTACTACCCTCAACCAAAGCGCTCAGAGGGATCTCGCAAAGTATGTCCAACTTCCAATGCTGAAGTTTGCTCATAAGAACTACTGCTGACGTTGATCATGCCCTCTGTATCGTGTAGCGCAATCTCCGACCTCGACGTAAGTCTTGAAGTTTGCTTCATGTTCACAGAATACTAATGAATGCGAGGATCTCCTCCAGCTCGATCTCGTCGATCGAAATCTCGTCGATGTTCTCGCCCAAGTTCGTGTTCTCCGCACTGCTTCCTCACCAGTGATGCGCTTGCCCTGCGAGGTTCTCGCGGTGATATTCGAAATTCTGCAAGATGATCTTCGTCGTCGGGCAAGGTGTTATCCATATGGTTATGATCGACCAACCTACTACTGGATGCGCGTCCTATTCGTGTGTCGACACTGGTACGATGTAGCAGTCTCGTGCACGTCGCTCTGGGCCACCATCTTCGTTGATGACTTGGGAGATTTTCTACGGCAAGCGAGACTTGCACGCAGAATGCTTCGGAACGCACAGCAACACGAACTCTCCATTTACTTATTCCATCCTCCAGCCAACCCCGATTTTGACGCCCTCCTCCTAGACGTATTGGAAAAGCTGCAAAATGTTCGTGAGTTGCATTTAGAGTCGGTGCGTCTTTCTGTGCAAGCACAGCAGCTGTTGATACGGCAACCTGCTCCTGCCTTGCGCAAATTGTGCATTCGTGTCCCAGCTAATCGGGAACCCCGAGTTGATCTCAGGCCACTGTTCCTGGGAGGTCACACCCCTCTACTGCACACTTTGGCGTTATCTGGGCCTATTGACTATGCTTGGCATAGTATAGGGACCTTACGACATCTGTATCTCGAACGGGGACTTTCGATTCCGGGAGAGATGCTGCTAGATTTTCTGGAAGCAGCTCCCGCATTGGAAACCTTGAGTATGCAGTCGCCTTCAATTGTCTTCCAAAGCGGAGGGGATATTACGGGGATTAGCAGCCGACATCTATCCAATGTCAGGAGGTTAGACCTCGATATCAGTTACAAGGACAAGCATATCATAGGTCAATTTTTGTCCCACCTGGAACTGAGCACGAATGTGTCGCTCGGTTACCGCATCTGGGGCTATCCGAACCCCAGTCATACCTCCTTGCACGCTCTCTTCCCCAACAACTTCCTGTCCAGCCGCCCCATTCTGGGGGCTTTTAATCGGTTGCACATGGCGATCACGGAGGATGCCAGCTTCGAAGTAATTGCTGCGAGCGACACATCCTCCTGCCATCTGATTTTTATTCCAGAGTTCTTTTCTCAAAGCGCATTCGACGCATGCGTCAGTCAGCTTCCTCCCGATATCAGCTTCTTTACACACGGTGTCGAAGAAGTGTGGATGGACTGCTGTGATTACCTCACCCTCGAGAACGACACTGAGCCCCCAGAGGGCACCTTCTACTGTGATATTCTTTCCGAAGCACCTGCGCTTACAAGGCTCTTCATCAAAGGACACTGGACACACAGTCGCCGGTGCTTGAAAGCCTTGGGAATGCAGATGATCGACGATGGCGCCCTCCTCGATCTTCCTTGCCCACAATTGCGCGAACTGCATGTCCTGGACGCGGCAGCGTGGTCCGTAGAAGCCGCCAAGGATGCACTACAGGCAAGAATACGTGGTGGCTTTCCTCAGCTGGAAGTAATACACATATACTGGAAAGAGGAAGCCTCTGCGATTAGCTCCCCACCGACGCCTGCCTTTCGGTACGATGGAGACCAACGGGAGGCTGCGGTGTTGGCTGACTTCCAGGGTCTTGCCAAGGAGATCATCTTTAACCCCCCGGGAGAGCTGCCCACCATGCAAGTGCCGGGAACTATGGACGAGCGAGACTTTCTCTTATATTGAGGATTCGGTGTATTCTGAAGCATGGATGGCAGTAGGGCCTTCGTAGATTTCTGCTGAAATTGGTGTGCCATGATATGCTGTAGGCTATGCAGTCGATACACCTCCCGTAGTTGTGTCTTGGAAGATTTAACAGACGTCGGTGTCCATCGGCGGACGGTAGCGGTTGGTAATGCCAATCTATACACTACTTCTACAGTATGTGAACAAGATCAATATGAGCATGAGTACAGGGTATCGTACGTAGTCCTAACGTCTTCCTTTCTTGCCTTTTTTCTTTCCCGTCCCACCATCGCTCGCGGATGGAGCTGACGCATGACCGGTGGTATTGATATGTGCAAAGAGCTTTGTTCGGCTTTCAAAATGCTCCTGACATACGTTGCAGACCTAGGAGGGCGCTTCAGCCTCTACTGTCCGTAGGATAGGATCGTAAATGTTTACCTGCACTGCGCTAGTAGACTCCTGCTCTTTGGCGCGCTTCGCGGCCTCCCGCGCACGACGCTTCTCTCGTTTAGACATCTCTGGGTGAGCGGTACCACCAGCTTCTTCAGCCGGACTTGCTGCGCCTTCCGGCGTAGGCTGGGAGTCGTCTACGACGGCGTCCTCGAGAGGAGTTTCTGCAGTTTCTGGCTCATTGACGGGCTCCGGCTTCGCCGTGCGTTGTTTGCCTTTCGCTTTGCGCGCAGTCTTGGGAAGTGGCTCGGGCGAGGGTGCGCTCGATTGGGCGCTCGTTTTCTTCGATTTCTTCTTTCGCGATGATCTTTGAGGTGCATGGTCGTCCTGGCTTTTGTCAACTTCTTCGTTAGGTTCAGCGGGCTCTGCTTCCCGGGATGGCTCCTCATCCGGCGTCGCAAACGATTCTGACGACAGTGACTCTGGCGGTTCCTGAGCATCCGAATCGCTACCCTCCAATCCTCCTGCGTCGAGACCAAATTCTTCATTCTCTTCAAGCATAGCCTGCTTCAACCGCTCGACAGCCTGAATATGCTTTCTACTCCGCTCATGACTGTCCCAGGCGGCCTCACTACGGAATGTCTTCCCGCATGCGACACACTCCCACTCTTCCTCGTCTTCGTTTTCCGCGGCCGCCCATTCCAGATCGGCATCGCTATCCGCCGGCGAGGTCTTCTGCCACTCCTGCTCGACATATGTGGGGATCGGTGTTGATGATTTCTGGGGAGTAGCTTGCGCTGAGGAGCGAATAGATGCTTTCGCCGCAGCAGCAGCTTTTTGGCTCACTAGATGTGACTTGTAACGTGGATCACGTTTGCGCACAAACCTCGCAAGGTCCTGGGACGATGTATTGGGATAAAGAATCTCTTGACGTGCATGAGTGCTCACCCTAACCATGTCGTTATACTCTTTTCGTGCATCATCCCGCGCTTTCTTGTTCTCTTTCTCTAGCAGTCTGACGATTATAATGTCAGTATGACTCAGAGTGATTACAAAAGGAACTCACCGTCTGACGCGTCTGTCTGGTGCGTCATTGGCATCCCAAGATTCTACCCATGCGAAATCTTTTGAGGTAGAGAAGTTGAACCAGACATTATAGAATGTCCGAGCCGCCCTCTGGGTATCTTCTTTGGATGTAGGTATCCAGGGCCATGTTGAATCACCGAAGGGAGGGTACCCGTCTGCGTTCTCGCCCCAAAGCGACTCTTCTTGCCGTAGTCGTGCAAACAGATTGCCATAGATTGTGAAGAAGTCCTTAAATCCGGCAGTCAATATCACTCAGAGCGATTCAGAAGAATTATCTTACGTTCGCTCCACCTTCGTAACCGGAATATATCGAGGGATCGAAAAACTGCTGTAGATGCCTAACCGTCAGGCCGCGATCCCGAGCTCTGGATGGAGGAGCGCCGCGTTTGATATCCTCAAAGACGGTCTGAGCATCAGGTTCAGGCGCCATAGAGGCACGATGGTTGTCATACCATGCCCTTTCCTACTTGTCTCCAGAGTCAGACATATAAGATTGGTTATCAACGAAAGAGACACACTTGTTCATCGCTAAGCACCTGAAAAATGAATGAGCTGAAAATTGATATTAAAACAGCTCATTCACATACTTCGTATGCTTGCTGGATTGCAGCAAATCGCTTTGTCGCACCCTCTATGTCATCGTAATTTTTGTCCGGATGGTGCACGAGAGCTAATCTTCGGAAAGATTTCTAGGCGGAGCCATGTCAATTTTAGAGCCAATACAACCACATAGAACAAATGCAGCGACACAGACTCTTATCTCATCCTGCGTCGCGGTCTCCTCAACTTCAAGAAGGGCATAGTAATCTGGCGGGCCTGTCTGCGCGTCGGGGTCTTCTGGATTTTGTGTTCGTGATTCGCGAGCACCCATCGAACAAGTTAGACGTCAATTCTACTACGTGAATCGTTCCAAGCTACGATACACAGGTCAGAAAAGATGGAGATTATGGCGGTCGAGCTTCAAGGTCGTGGGTGTAAGCGAGAAAGACCAATCGCGCTCAATAATTTCTGAAGCGCCCGGCCGACCAACGCGTTCTGCCGCGGGCGTCAAATCCCCCTCACCTTCAACTCGCCCTCTCACTCCGAACAGTCTCAAGACTTGCTCACGACCGTCACTCCCTCTTGCTTTATCTGACATTAAACTAAGGATACGTGATATTTGACGGTATTAACTGTCCTGAGCTGTCAAAATGTCGTTCTTTGGATCAGGAGCTTCAACGCAGCCCCCGCAAGGTTTGACCCTCTATGGTCTCTACCCGCTTTGTTAAACTCACGCCCTGGTAGACCCGGTGGCGCGTAAGAAAGCGATTATGGACTCCGTGAGGAGTGAGATTGCGTTAGCCAACGCGCAAGAGCTCATGAACGTATGTCCTTTTCTCGCTTCGCGCTTCCGACGGCTGATCGGAGTCCGTGGTTGCAGAAAGCAAACGAGAAATGCTTCGAAAAGTGCATCACCAAGCCTGGCACGTCGCTATCAAGGTCGGAAGAGGTCAGTATCCTGCATTTTCAAGTCTAGCAGCGGGTATTTAATGTATGTCTAGGCTTGCCTTTCTTCCTGCCTTGACCGGTATATGGAGGCTTGTGAGTATCGCACACCGTACTTTGGCAGAAAAGTCTGACAACTTGCGTTTCGCTCAGTCAACATCGTAAGCAGAACATACCTCAATCGTCTTAGGCAAGAGCGCCAGCTCGGGGGTCAACCAAGTCAGACATGATTGTGCTCTTTGCGACAATCTACACCATGACTACAACTGTTCTGGTACCATGCACTGCGTAATGAGAGGGTATCACTCACGTCTAATGATACGTGACTGCGCCGTCCCGCTGGTGCTGTGTCGTTTGCGGGACACCTCCATTGTGGTCAAGAACTGCATTCATAGGGTACAACGTACAAAAATATTTAAGAGGTCCATACGGGCATACGGTCCTCATATACAGCGCAGTAAATTTGTTGAAAAGAAACCGGTCCACTCAATACCACATCACCTTCTAGCTCTCTTACTCCGCGTTATTCTCAACTCGTTGTCAGAGTCATCATCAACTCTGACCGCGGCTCGTTTGCGGGAATTCGACTTCGCCGTTCTACTCTCCTGTGTTCGTCGACCAGCCGTGGGAAGAGTCAACTCGTCCGACTCGTCACCGTCGTCGTCAATCATCTTGTCTACATATTCTTCGTCTTCCTCCATCGGCGAAGGCCCCATGTCATCGTCATCAGACTCCATGAACAGCGGTTGAGATGCCTTCCCCTTCCCTTTGGTGGTGGTCGTCGTCTTGCTGGTATTCGCTTTCCTCGCGGCTCTCGGTTCTACGGAAGACGTACGCGATTGTACTTGCGACCATGCCAGTGTCGGCGGCGGCGAGTCTTCTCTTCGTAGAGCAAACTCGTCGTCAGAATCGTCGTACATAGCGGCATTGCTTGCGCGTTGTGCCGACTGAGCGAACGACCTGGACCGAGGGCTAAACGGTTCGTCGAAGTCAACAGTCATAGGCTGATTGTCCTTATACATGTCTGAAAACAAAATGAGCGTGTTGCGCACGATTATTGGGTGGAAAAATATGTACCATTATCTATATCCATTTCGTAAGAGTCTTCGTTCAAGATAAGCTCTATAGGCTCTTTCCTATCATGAACAGCTTTCTGCGAAGATGTTGGTCATCGTGAGATGAGCGTTGTCTTGCAACATACCTGTTTGAATTTCTTGAAGTTTGGCCGACCATCCCAGTCTGTTCGACCGGTCACTGTCCTCAGCGCATCCCTTGGTCCGTCATCCTTCTTGAAAACATCTAGCTCGAGAATGACCATGAAGTTGCCACGAATGTCGCCGTCGTCGCCGAACTGCTCCAGGACAGCCCACTCTCTTGCAGCTTCCTCATACTGGGACTGGAGATCGGGTTTGGAGATCCTGAGGTCGTTGAACTCGCGGTCAAAGTCGTCTTCACGTTTCCTCCCCCGTTTCGTAGACGCGACCGCCATCAAGAACTTCTCGTCCTTGTCAGGCTCTCCGGCCGCAGCTTCCGAAGCGACCTGAGTCTGGCTCTTCGACTTGCTTGAGCCAGGCTTTGACGCAGTTTTAGATATAGGCTTCGCCTTCGAGGCGGGCTTCGAGCGGGGCTGCGTCTGCTGGGCAGACAGAGTCGGTTGGATCGCATTCGTATGCTCCACTGCCCCGCCGTTTTCGCAGCCCTCGACGCCTCTTCTGCGTCCGATGCTCCATTCTCCTTGTCTTGTTCGGGCGTCTTCCTTTTCAATGCTGCCACTCGGTCTCTCATCTGCGTCTGTGTGCTCTCTTCCTCCTCTTCAGGCACCGCTGGAAGAGCGCCGCGCTTCGCCTGGGTGTGCGTCGATTGCGATATCGGCTGATCCCCGCCTTGGTCCTGTGACGTCTGCGATTTAAACATGTTCTTGTACTCTTCCATACTGGACTGGGTGATCTTGTCCGGGTCTGTCATCTCAAATAGCTCCCGGTATTTCTTCAAAGTGGGCTCGTCTTCCTCTGGGGGAGCGTAAGTGAAAGCCGGAGACGACTGAGTCGCAACGGGATGTCCGTCGGTTCCAAACCGCCGCTTCAGCCTTGACGTGCGCGGTTGCGAAGGAGGCTACGACCAGAAATCAATGTGACAGTACATTACACTTGCACGGAAACTTACAGGACGAGACTCCTCGGGCTCCTTAGACGGCTCGCGGATGGACATAACAGCATCTTCGTCCACTGTGGAAGGGTCGTCTATACCCACGATAGGAGTCATTGCTCGAGGAAACCGTCGTTTCAGCTGTACTACGCTTCAGCGTCCATACTGTGAAGGAATAGTGGCCCAAAACTTACTGGTCGCCTTGCAGGAGTAGCAGGTTCCTTAGGCTCTTCAACAGGGGCTGGTGTGGCAGGCGTGTTGCTGGAGCTTGCTTCTGGCTGTGTTTGGGAGTTCACAACACGAGATGGTGACGACGCCCGGGAGGTGGGCCTGCTTGTCACGCGGCGTACAAGTTTGCGCTTGGATGCTGGTGCGCTGCGTGCCACATCGGACTCGACAGATGCAGGAGGTTGAGAAGGCTCATCGGGGTTGGTATTGAGGATCACGTCCGGCATGGGTTCGTCCTCTGCAGTGACGCATAGTGCACCAATCAGCATCTGAATAGACTCAGACACACCAGAAACCCACCGTTGGCGGGCTTTGCCACCGAGCAATCTAGATATGAACGATCGATATGGACAACAGCTTGCGTCAACTTCTCGGCATGAATGAAGCGAAGTTCAAAGCTGCATTTCATTCGAGTTTGAACATGAGCATGACAAGTAGCATGAAATCAGTTCTCATACCTTATCGCTTCATCAATGAGTTCATTCCAACTATCCTGTCCCACTGCGGCGACCATTGCAGTTTCATCTGCTATCAAGATTGGCTGCTTTCCCTTCGATTCGGCCTTTGCAAGGACGTCATGCAGTGCTTTCCTGCCACCTTGAACGGGACAACATTCATATGTAGCACCACCCCGCCTCACTAAATCTCGGTAATCTGTTCTAGCCTCTCGCCCGCGCTCGCCAACGAATATGATTCTATAATCGTTGAGCATGTTGGTCCTGTCACCGTTCGGTTCCCAGGAGCGGTGATTCTTCAAGCTTGAAGGGAGGGCTGAAGTAAAGCCGGGACGGAACTTCGCAATTGGTGGCAGGCTGAAATCAACTGGTGTATCTTCATCTTCAGATGTACCTGACGACAGGAGTGACTCGAGCCATTCCGGTTTGACCAGATTCGCCTGGGAAATCAGAGACGCGGCGATGGCAGGCGTCAGGGAGTATGTTGGTATCAAATGGTGGGTCACTTCAGGACACGGATTGTAGAGAAGGGAAACGCCTGAAACACGATTAAGTGGCGAACATAGCCTGAGGCGAGAGACATACCGAGCTTAGCACAAACTTCAAGATCTGGTCGTGTCTTTTGCTCTGACGGGCAGTAACAGACTATCGGTTCCCATTTCACACTACACACACTATAAGTGAGGGACCATACGCAGAAGGATATACTCACGCCACGGGGACATTGGACAGAATAGAGACGACATCGCCGTCCTCCAAGTCCATACTCATCGATCCAGGGACCGTTAGCTCTTCTGTATTGCGCACGCACTTACGGCTGACGCCGCCGACATTCAAAAGACTAAGTGTCGGTCTTTTCTCCGGTTTGTCCTATGGCCACATGAGACCTTAGATAAGTTCGACTAGAGACTTGTACATACCGTGTCCTGTGCAGGGTAGTCTCCGACCGTGAACTGGAGATGATCGCGTGAAATCTTCTTGTGATTAATAACTAAGGGTCTATCTTTCCTTCCAAGCATGTATTTCTTTCCGGCCTGGAGCCATTTTACCTCTGTTCATGGGGTAGAGTGAGCAGGGGGCGACGCGCTTCGGAACGATTGAAATCATCTCACTCTTGAAGCTCATATCCGCCACAACTTCGCCATCGAACGGGCCAACAAGCGTCCACATACTGAGCTTATGAAAATACTTCAAGCCAAGGACATGGACGCGTCGGGAGCAGGAACAAGGAGGTCAAGAGCCAAGGACGAGTTAATGAGCTTTCGCCGCGGCGGCCAGATGCTGTTCGCGTCACGGTGCACGTGGCATAGGCGCTCTACCAGACTGGATCCGGCAACTCTATTAGTTCACAGACGCCTGTGCAATGGCCCCGTCACCATTGCCGTTAACATCGAGGCTGATTATCGGGCGCAGTGCAAGTATACGCAGGTTGAACGAGTTCTGCCTTATTATGCTTTGATGTTCTGGATTTGAGCTACTTTATCGCACCCCGAGGCTTCCCACTAGTGATGGCTTGTCACTGTACTCCGCCATGATGGCACTCCAACTACCTGAAGCTCGAGACCGTTGCACAGTAAGCTGACCATAGTACGGTTAAATACATTGAGCACTGCCAGGAATATCGGCCCTTGAAGTGCGTATTTGAGTGCTTTCTACGCTTCTTGCGTTGACGAGTTAGGCAGATGATTTTGCAGTGTTGGATTACGACAGCAACCAGGGTTCTATACACAACAATTTCAATCCGGAGACGCAATCGTTGCATTTCAAAATTTCATGTTGATTGCGCTTGTTATTGTCGCGTCGCATGAAGTTGTGATGGGTACGTAGAATGAATCCAGGCTCTCTAGACTGCAGCGGCGTACTGTATCACCATGAAGGATCCAGCTAAATGCACCCCTGATGTGTAGCAGGTGATTATTTACAGCTCAGGATATTACTTACTCAGATAGAACGACACACCGGTGTATAATCAATTCAGGCCACTCGGAGCATACTAACATCCTTTCATGCTTTGATTCTTCTGCCGCGTAGGTTATCCGTCCCCATACGCAGAAGGAAGACTGTCGAAAGCAGAGTTTCTTCCGCCTAGCTGCTCTTATACATGGCTCTTGTGGATTGGATAACCAGTCACCCGGTGACTGTAACGCCATCGTCGACGTCAATAATCCAGCTTTGCCGATGGATGTCTAGCCTTTTGTGTCTGATCATTTCCACGCTGTCTGCAAGGGACGCGTCAACAAGCGAAATTTCGTGATATCTTCCATATTTCCAGCGTGTCTATTGCATCAGCAGAGCTGAGGCCCCTGGAATGCAGAGGTCGGTAAGATCAGAATAGTCATATGAATACGGCTGAGCACTTCCTCACAGATCATGCGTGGAGCAAGTACTCAATAAGTGCATGCAAGATATGATGAAACTGCTGCCGTTATAATGTACCCAGAGAAGAAGCTGGGATACACATTGACGAAGCGCAGGAAGAACTTCCAGGATCCAATGGTCAAAGCTCCTCGAGAGACACGCATGGTAAATAGAATCCGTCCCTCTCTATCTGTCAGACCGAAGTATCACGTTGTAAGTCGTCGGTTTGCCGCCGAGATGACTGTCTTTCTCATTATCACCGCATTGGCAGTTCAGGTTTCACAAATCTTGTGATTGCAAGACGGAAAGGTGAAGGCTTTCAAGCCTGCGGACTCCCAAAGAGTTTTGAGTGCCAGATAGGAGTATGATTGTTCCTTCAATTTCGCGATACGCTTAAACCTCATGCTTCTCAAACAGCTCATCCCGTTGACGCACCCTAGATCGATAATACCACCAACACGCGGGACCCTGCATGACCAAAGCACTCACACCGAGTTGTGCCCGGTGAGTAGTGTGTGGATCTGCCTTGGAAGCTGATTTTCCACGTTGAACCGTTCAAAATTCGAGACTAATTCTACCTCGTGTTGATTGTGCCAGTTCGCTGCGGAAATTCTCTCCGAGCCCTGCCGACAAAGAACGCCTGCCAACACTACCCGACTCTAACAGAATTTCCCAAGGGCGAGGAAGGATCTCTATCTTTGTGAGTTCACGCGTGCACCGCGTAGACCAGGGCTTCGAAGATTTACCACCTCTTTTACAAATCACACACGCCTGGCGAATCTTTGCTTCCTCTTTAATGATCCCGCGAACACGTTTTCCTGATGCACGCGTACTAAGGCACGAGCCTCGTAGATCTACTGGCAGGAATCAAGACAGCCTCCTCCTTCTGAATGGGTCTAAGTACGACGTCACTCCTCGCGATGGATCGACACCAGTAATGGCAGTGATAAGAGTGTTCGCAGCCGTGCTGAGCATGTCCTGACAGCAAGCACATCTCCAAGGACGTTTGAATTGGATCGACACGTTGAACAATTCAGACATGCGTAATCGTCGTTACGCGCATCGTGGGTGGCGAGTAGAACAGCATAATTAAAATATGCACTAATGTCATTTTGATCTAGGCTAATGTAGCCCGAAACGTCGGAAGTAAATCTCTGAAGGGCGAAGGTAATTATGTTTTGGAATTCACGCGCCGGGGTTCATGTAGGCGCCAGCTGTGCCGCGACGCTGGGTCTTTGGCTGATGGGTGTGTCTCGGTGGCATAACGGGTCGGTAATCATCACCTCTCCTCCTGCTCAGACTGTATGCGGGTCGAGGTTTGCAAGGCTTGGCTCTAGACATCTAATTAGGTAGGCATTGGGGCTCCGTCTGTACACCGCATTTGCTGAAAAGTTAACAGCCCAGATAGATCCTTGCCTGTACATATGATTCGCAACTTGGCGCAAAACCGAGATCCGGGTCTGCTAAGGAGAAATGATAGGTGTATGTTTCTGATTGCATATCGCCCCTCGTCAATCTGATCTCATCTACTATACCACCTTCGGCAAAATAGAGGATACGATTGTGTCATCGTGTGATGGAAGTGCGTCCCGGCTGTCCTCCAAAAAAATGCTAGGCCTGTCTGCTATAAGTGCGTCCAGGGCTTGGGAATTTGCAGAGTCACACTCATCCCGCCTCTTGAAGCTCAAGATGTTGCTGGCACTCCCATACTACGTTGGCGCGGAAGCGGTCAAGCACAGCTACACACTTTTCCTGTTCACGAAGTCGGACATCAAGACGACACTCATCCCGATTGTGCGTGTGTCTGATTGCACACTACACTGCCTGCCTCGTTGCTGATCACGCTGCCTGCAGACACTCTTTGCGACAGCAGCTGCGCCTGACTTCGTCGGCTCTAACCTGCCACAAGCCATCTTCTGGCTATGGCTCCACCTTCTCCAGTTCGATGTATCAAATCAGAGCATGAGCCCAGAAGAAGACGAGCAGAATAAACGATGGAGACCTCTTCCATCGAAGCGGTTGACCCTGCGCCAAGCTCGGATCCTGCGCTGGCTCCTTGTTCCGGTCTGCCTCGCCGTGTCTTGTCTCTACAGCCTTCCTATTATCTATGCGAGCATATCCCTCATCTCCTTCACCGTCATCTACAACGAGCTTTCGGGTCATTCCCACTGGCTCGTCAGAAACGTCGTCAACGCTTGCGGCGCGGCGTCATTCGAAGTAGGAACGACCCTCCTCGCTTGTAAGCCTTTGGCCCAGTTGTCCGCACATAGGTGACTCACTCTCTTGGCAGCTCAAAAGTACGATGCCTTGGATTCCGTGGCTGTACTTTCCATTCTACTGAGCGCAGGGATCAACGCCACGACGATCCAAGCTCAAGACTTCAAGGACGTGCACGGCGATCGTGCCATCGGCCGTCGCACATTGCCGATCATCCTGCCCGGCATCGCTCGCTACACGATCCTGGCGGGACTGACGACCTGGTCGGTCGGTCTAGCTTGGATCTGGAAGCTGGACTGGGCTACGGCTTTTGTTTTCCTCTCCATTGCGGGGATCGTTGCGAGCCGCTTCCAGTTCCTGACGAGTGTGAGGGAAGATCAGGTGTCCTACTACTGGTACAATGTATGTGTTCCGTCGCGATCGGCTAGATGGCGACTCAATCTTTTCATTACAGGTGTGGCTCTCATTCGCACATGCGCTTCCGTGGTACTACCGCAGGTGGCGCACGTAGAGTTGTTATTTCACGCCGTACCTTCTTTTCTTCGTGATTTCATACACTGTCGTGGCGTTGTTGGCTGTTGTGCAGGATTTACTGTTGCTATACTTGTCTCATATGTTGTACATCATTGCTATGTCACATTGCATACTCTCACGTTCATGGAATTCATTGTATTACATTCATTCTTCCAAAGCGTCAAACAGCCGCAAGTTTGATTAGTCCCGGCGCGATGTGGCGCATCAGCGATCTTGGCAGGTCAGATCGCGCCTTTGATGATGTCGGCCCCTGAAAATCCCGTACCTGAGATGTGGACTCATCTATGTCAAGACACTCCGATCTCACCTTGTTCACCAATCGCATATGCAAGGGCTGCGGGAGCATTCTTAATAAAAAACCACATGTCAGCGCAGGGAATGCTCACCCATCGTATGACAGCCCACGTGCAATGGCACAATCGAAAGATCAACAACTCGAATATTGGTGGTGTGATACACCTGAGGAGACGCCGTGAGGACCAGGATCACGTAGAGGCACGGTCAATATACACCTTCAGCTTCGGGTCAACGACGCCGCTGTCCTCTAGAGGTAGCATGGAGCACGATCCGATGGTATCTGTTGAAATGTCAGTCCGATGTGCGAGGTAACCATGCATAATTCGCATACGAAACGTCGTAGAAATATTCTCCTTCAGCCAATCTAATTTTTACGGTTACAGAGAGTGAGCTTCCAACCGAGTCCATGTTCGAAGCAGAACTGACCAGCTATCTGATCGTCTGTCCGGATCCCGGGACCGGGGCTGGCTTCCTCTTCTAATAAACGAGGTGAGCGTGAGGACGCGAGTCGTTCTCCTCGGATTTCTATCGCACCTGACAGAACACTGCGAAGCGGTTCCGTTTTTGCCAATTTTCGGCAAAATTTGACCAATTCGACAAGTGTATCCAAATCTTGCAAATACCAGGATGAGGTCATTGGATCAGGAATAATCAGTTGCTCACCATATTTAACCTCGAATACGCGAGGATCAATTTCCGGAGGGGCGAGAGGATCATTGGAAGTAGCGTGCTGTTACTCTCGGATCAATAATGGAAATAAATGAAACCTGGCCAAGACTTACGATTGTACCTCGTGAAAATGGACTGTTCAAGGCGAAGCATAGGGTGATATGCTTTTTGTTGACGTCAGGTTCTATAGAACGTGAGATTTCAGCGGACACTTGATATACGACCTGGGAGAAAGGGTAAATTACTCATTCGAGCGACTGGCCCGGGTGCAAGAACCACCTCCAAGCCTGGGGTTTGATTCCGTAGAAACTCAAGCTGGACCTCGTATTGCTTTCGCAGGCCGTCCGGGTACACATCATGCTCGATCCCCTCTAGTATGGCGGTTCCAATGCCCTCGTTTATTTGCGAAGCATTGGCCGAGACACTTTCTAGCGGGACAAACGCCATTGTGACGGTGTTGATATTGAAGATGCTCTCTCCAGAGGGACTTTATGATGCAAGGAGATCAGTTCAATTTTCTGGCAAGAGCAACGATGAACGCCTACAAGAGCTCGAGATGTTTAGCATGTTCTTCTGGATACAGAAGGGGATCGATGGTTTGAACCTCTCGTCCGCTCACGCTGTGCTTCTCAGCCTCTATAGAGAGACAGCTTTAGCACTCTCAAGATTTCTAATACACACAGTTCACACCGTATACCAAGCCTGTGTAGAGATGCTCTTGCACGTTAGCACCCACTCCGGGCAAGGCCGCCTTGGTTTTGATACCGACTTTCTGAAGAACAGCGGGGTCTCCGATGCCAGATAACTCCAAGATCTTCATTACGTACCGTCAGTATAGAAAACTAATCATGCAATTAATGAGCCCGACCTGCGGTGACATAATTGCGCTGAATCGAGGATTAGCTCAAGGAGGCGGAAAAATCACTTGACGAACCCGGCACAGAGACATACTTCGCGTTGGCAGTATGCTTCGTATTCTTGTCCGTTGTGCAAGAACTTGACGCCAGTAGCCGTGACTGTCCCATCGTTGTTGGATTGTGTCTCTATCTTCGATACGTGCGCTGAGACAAGCACTGTGAGGTTCTCACGAGAGGCCACTGGCTGATAGTACATCTATAGATCACAGTGCAGATAGAGAAGCTGTATCGTAGAAGAGTCTATACTCACGTTGGCTGCGTACGACCTTAGGCGTGTAACGGGGTCTGCCGTGTACGCGATTGCTGAAGCACCGCGCACCTGCACGCCGTCAGCTGACTCAGCTCACACATCACTTGTACCTAATATACTCACAGTTCCTGAGGACTTAGAAGAGCACATGAGACAACACAGCAGAAGAATAAAACTACTGCATTACCGTATCCGGGAACTTTTGAATGCCGTGCTTGCTCAGCGCCTTGGAGGCGGTAAGCTATCACCCACAAACGGACGCCATCAAGTAAATGTGTTCACCTCCAACATATACTCCTCGAGATTGGAGCGTAGGGGAGGAAAGATCGTCTTGATCGGACCTTGACATGCCATCAGTACAGACGGTAAATGTTGGGCCTAAGACGAATCATACCTGATTCTCCGCGATAGTTTAGGTCATACGTCAGGACATCGGTATCTCTCTGTGACGGAGTGAATCTGGTAGGAAGCATCCTGTTATCATACTGAAGATGAGACTCCAGTCAGCTGTACCATACGTTTCCGCTCTTCGAGAGTATTTTGTAAACATTTCCCAGTTCCACCCTGGGTTCCCCAGCTTCTCGAATGCTGGAAGAAAAGACAACTGGCCTTGAGAACTGATCAGGATGGGTGGCCGATCCGCTCACCATCGATGTATTCCCGTGCTGGTTTGTTCCATAACATGAAGTTAATAGCAGAACTGCCTCCGAGGCCTTTTCCCCTGTGTACATATAATTTGAGTTCCAGAAGTGGGGAATCACAAAGTCTGACTAACCTCGGCCACACATATGATCGATCTCCCGAATGAACTTGCTTGACCTAGCCAGGCGTGAGCGTTCTGACTACGATACTTGATCGCCCTCACCGTCTCAAATGACCAATCATACTTCGGGTTGCCTATGTACTTCAGACGACTCCATGGCATTACTGTAAGATTTGTTCAATGCTGTGTGTCTGAGAAAAGATGAAGTCTTACGGATGGTGGGGTCGTCCAGATTTGCCTCTCCGGCTTCAAGAACTAGGACAGATACGTCTGTATTGTCAGAGAGACGTCGAGCAAGCACAAGGCCTGCAGTCTGCGCTCCATGGTGAGCATCTGTTTTCATATGTCAACACCGTCTAGACTCACACCGCCACCTGCACAGAAGCTACGGTAAAAATCCTGCCGTGCGAATTGGTATGGACATACCAATTATGATGTAATCAAAGGTTTGTCCCGCGATATCGCTAAGTGTTGCCGTCATCTGGAAGTCACCTAACTAGAAGAGAAGACAAAACAGCAACCCCTGCCATCAGTTCGAAGAATCGGGCGGGCTCTTATATATAGTCGCCGCTGTGTGAGCGAATACTATATGGCCGTCGAAATGCTCAGACGGCTACTGGATACGAGGAAGCGATCGTCGCTTCGCCGAAACGTTTCGATGAGACATCCACAAACGCCAAGGTACATTGCCGCCTGAAACGCATATATCAGACTGAAAGAGAACATACTATACATGATCTGATATGAATGCCATATACACGGTAGCACAGTACTCTCCATGATGCATGAAGGCTCACCATAAGTACAAAACCGCACGCCACGCGCTCGACATAGTTTGAACAACAGCGAGCACCGTTGTGGACATCTGCGGAAAATTGCCAATGAAATGATGAATCTCTTGTCGACCCAAAATCAACAGTCTTCGGTTGATACTCAGCGTTCTAAGAAACGGCGCAAAGTCGTCAAAACGGGCACCTTACACATATCCAGTCTGTTGTAATCAAAGTTTGGGGTCGCTTCCGTTGATACATGTGCAGGCCTCACGGTCTTGGACAGCGCCGTGAATTCTGCTACATCATGGCCAGTCAGCAGAGCGCTGCCGTTACATAGCTGGCTCCTCGACGGAGTCGGTGGTTTGTACATTGCGCCGCAGCCCGTAGCGCTTACGAGACTAGAAGACCTGCATCATACCTGCAAACTATCAGAAGAGTCACTCAAGCTCGACTTCAGCACAATACGCACCTGAAGCAGTAAAAGCGTCTTCGAGGTCATGTTCAAGCTCAAGTTTCCCAGTACTAACCTTGATCCTCGGACAACACATGGCCGCCCAACAAGCGTCACTTGATTGGCGCCCATTGCTCTAGTAGCCTATGCGGCGACTCGACTCGGGCTTGGCCAGGACTTCAACTGCTCTCTTCGAGATTCCCTCGCTCATTCTCGATATCGAACTGGATGATCCTCAGCGATCTTCATTAGCTAACTCATCTTCCAAACCGATATCCTGCTCGTGTTGTTGTTGTAATCACTTCAGGCATGTCGGACTTGTATCGTTCTGCTATACAGGCGCGACTCGCGAAGCTACCACCCATGCCGCAGGAGCATTTCGAGGAAGGTGACGAGGAAGAAGAGGCTGCGGATTCAATCGGGGAATTACCTTCGAAGGGTGCGCCGCCTGCGACGTAAGTATCCCCTACCGTATCTGTTCGGATAATTATTTGTGGTGGCCTTTCAACCAAACGATATGCGTGAGGGGAACGAACTACATGCTAATACTTACTGCAGGTCACAAACAGTAAGACGTAAACGACAGCCGAATCCTAACTTTTCACCCATCTCTGCATCTGGCTACTTCGAGCAAGCAACTCAAGTCTCTGTGCCTGCCTCCGGGCTCGACTTCCGTGTCTATTATACGCCCCCAAAGTTCGCGGAAGGCACCGTTATGATATGCCATCACGGTGCAGGTTGGTCCGGTCTGACATTCGCATCGTTCGCGAAAGAGGTGATCGCCCAGAGCAAGGCGGAGTGCGGCGTTTTGGCGCTGGATTGCAGAGGGCACGGTATGTAGCTTGGTGTGCCAGCAGTCCTTCGCTGATCTCTCTGTGGTCTCACTAGGAAAGACGTTCCCTATCCCTAACTCAAACACTGACGAAGGAGATTTGGCCATAGAAACGCTGACGAGCGATCTTGTGAACTTGATTTCGACTGTGTTCCCGGATGTGAATGCTGCACCCACCCTTTTGGTAAGGGCTGTGTTATTTGTATGTTATCGGACCATGTAACAGTGCACTTCAGCTCGTAGGTCACAGTCTTGGTGGATCAGTGGTCGTCCGCGCGTGTCCCTTCTTGCAAGAGCGGAAATACAGAATCACCGGAGTGGCCGTGCTAGATGTTGTGGAAGGTAAGGACTCAATCATATTCCTTGTGTACTCTTATTTGACTTTACCTCTAGAATTTACACTTGAGGCTTTGCCGATCATGACAAGCCTGCTCGAATCCAGGCCAGAAGGCTTCGATAGTCCGGAGACGGCTGTAGAATGGCAGTAAGTACTTCAAACGCCTCCCCGATCATATTGCATAACACCATCTCATGTAGTGTCAAGACGAATGCGATCAGAAACGTAACTTCTGCCCGTATATCTGTACCAGGCATAATTGTCAAGAACCCATCTCCATCACCTACTTCGCCTGAATATCTGTGGCGCACTCCATTGAGGTCAACCGCGCCATATTGGACTAGTAAGCCATCACTCCAAATCTACTTGCCCTCAATATTTTTACACTTCGTTCATAGGCTGGTTTACTGGCCTTTCGAGTAAATTCCTATCGGCACGAACCGCACGATTACTAGTCTTGGCAGGGACAGAGCGACTAGATAAAGAGCTTATGATTGGGCAGATGCAGGGCAAGTTCCAGCTCGTTGTTTTGGCAGGTGTAGGACACATAGTGCATGAGGTAAGCATCCTGATCTTTACGCTGCTCCATGCTCAATCTTTCCACCACAGGATGACCCAACAGGTCTGGCAGAGACGTTGGTGGAGTTTTGGAGGCGCAATGAGCGTGTAGTTGCTGGTATCAAGAAGGTCGGAGACTTGTGAAACGCAGCTGAACATAAATCAATGTGTAATCTAGCAATGACTGTGACAATAAATAAATAGCAACTGTGTAGCTTTACAGGGCATCTGTATGCTATTGGCTGGACTCAAGTGCTAGCCTGTTTTGCCTCCGCTCGTTCGTCCTCTTCCTCCCTTCTCGTCCGTATGGGCAGCCCAGAATACTTCGATCTCAGTGCTTCGTACCTTCTCCGTTGCGCCAATGACACGCTTGGTTGCACCTTGTCCAACGCGCTTGCGAAGTCATCCAGTCCGACATACATACTCGCCTGCTCCGCAACCACCTGTCCTTCAGCATCCATAGCGTCCAGTGCACCCAGAGTGCGCCTCAAGGCAGCAACACCCGCCTCCCGCACAAGCGCAGCAAGGTCT
>JANHOG010000148.1:0-24392 GCA_027627325.1 Phlebia brevispora
TCTCGAACGTACGTACCAATTAGCCGAGTCCCACGCGCCGCGCTAACGTGATACACGCGTTACCGCGTTCCTGTCCGTGTTTATCTTATCTGCTTTTTACGTGCCATCTCGTCCTGCCACGTCAATAGCCATCCGCGGCACGCACATGGTTCACGCCTATGACTTCTACAAGCCGAAGCTCGACTCCGAGTACCCCGAGGTTGACGGCCCTCTCTCGATCACCTCGTATGTGTCCGCTGTCGATGCAGCATACACGGCCTACCGCAAGCGCCACGCAAAGGCTAAGAAGCTCTCTGCGGCGAACGGCAACGGCGACGCCCCGCTCAACACGTTCTCGCTCGATGACATCGACTACCCTGTCTTCCACAGTCCATACGGCAAGATGGTGCAGAAGGCACACGCGCGTCTTGTTAGTTCAATTCATTGTGAATCTTCTTACGGCGTCTCTGACATATGTGACAGCTTTGGAACGACTTCATGTCGAATCCATCACACCAGAAGTACACCGGTGTCCCGAACGCGGAGGCTATTCTCGCGCAACCGTACAAGGAGTCTTTACTCGACAAGACTCTCGAGAAGACCTTCATGGCCGTTGCCAAGAAGGAATTCGAGACAACTGTTGAGGCCTCGATGAAGTGCGCGCGCCGCTGCGGTAACATGTACACCGCGTCGTTGTACGGCGGTCTTGCGTCGCTCGTCTCCTCCGTCGAGCCTGCGGACTTCCTGGGCAAGCGCATCAGCATGTTCGCGTACGGCAGTGGTATTGCGAGCAGCTTCTTCACAATCAAGGTGAAGGGCGACACCACTCGCATTAAGGAGAGGCTTGACCTTGTCAACCGCCTCGCTGCCATGAAGGTTGTCCCGTGCCAGGAGTATGTCGACGCATTGAAGGTTTGTAGTCACGTGTGTCCATCGATGACGTATGTACTGATTATCTTTGCAGCTTCGCGAGGAGCACCACCTGAAGAACAATTACACGCCTGCTGGCACTACGGACAACATCTGGCCTGGTGCCTACTACCTCGAGAGTGTCGACAGCAAGTACAGGCGCAAGTACGGCCGCGTCCCCAAGGCGTAAACGCCGTACCATTCTCCTCTGGGGCGTGCCACCCTTCGTCTTCACCTGCCACCCCCTCCTCCCCTATGATCCTACACGGTTGGATAATGGATAACGGATATGGAATTTCGAAACGGAATAAGCTCATCGGTCTGCGCTTTCTAATTCGCTGCGCCGGACGCCCTGCCTTCCTGGCTGAGGCAGGCTTCGAGCGTCCGTGCTACACTCAAATATACCAGGCTTTTCTCGCTGCTCCTATCATGGTTCACGGTTCGCAAAATCAATCACAGTCACAATCGCATTTCCACGCCCATAGCCACGCACCGGTCCGCTCCCGGAGCTTCCTCTTGTCCCCTCCACCCTGTTGTTGTGATGATATAGTACCATCTTGCTCTTGCTGGGATCCATCTGGGAGATGGCGGCGCATGTAGTTTCTCTTTCATATAGACGTATGCATTATACACTTGTACTAGTAGGCATAAATGGTCATGTAATGGTTCCGCGCCCATTACTTGTGCAGTGTGCACAGACTTACTCTGCGGCAATCTGGGGGAAGTATCTAGTTCAGCAGAACACTTGAGCACTGTCTTTCCTTCTCCTCTATCGCCCCGTGACAAAGGTGGTACTCCAACCTGCTGATACATAACATGTTCAGGTGAGTGTAGAATGCCTCCTGTGACTTTGTGAAAACATCTGACATCATTACCGCGCAGGGGAAACATCCACCTCAAAGAGCTGCTGACGTTGATTCCGTCTGGGAGACACCGTATTAACTGCAGTCTCCGCTAGTCTACACATTGCAGAGACGGGTGACAGTTAGGACCATGCGCAGGGAGGTCCGTACCGCTGTTCCTATGTCAGTGCCTTGAAAAGCTACGCTGGTAAAGGTAAAACCATCATGGGATGCTCATGATACATGCTTGACAGGCCAATTCCACCACGGTGGAGTGAACGTCAAGTCCATCGGCGTCACCCTCCAGGATCTCAACTCCCTGCTCGACCTCGACTACAGCCTCATCAATATCATCAATATGAGTTCCGCCGCTGAGTATGCTGCCAGCCCCGTCTCCTGCTCCGATGGGGTCATCGTATGTCCATTCCTTTGGGCTGTTTCGTGTACAGTGCTGAGCTTATCCTTCGTAAGAGGGGGGCATTGGCGTCGGCTGCGTCACCATCAGCGCCTAAGTGAACTTCATTCGGAGGGGGTTGGACGTGTGCCATCGGCCTCACTCGGAGTATATGCAGGAAGGACCTTGCTGAATATACAATAAGCAGCGGCGGATGCTGCTCCGCCAGTATTGAGTCTTTTGACATAGCGATATGCTGCGCTTTCGCAGCAGTCTCGGCTCTCGTGTAGTGCTAAGTCTTGCTGAATGACAAGTGCGGACTATTCGAGCAATAAGAAAGACAAACCAATACACCACAGGGAAACATTAGGTCTCGTTCTCTGCCTCATTCTATGCAGCTGGATGTTATTTGCT
This sequence comes from Phlebia brevispora, assembly GCA_027627325.1. Taxonomy (NCBI): domain Eukaryota; kingdom Fungi; phylum Basidiomycota; class Agaricomycetes; order Polyporales; family Meruliaceae; genus Phlebicolorata; species Phlebicolorata brevispora. Next base: position 2,539 of record JANHOG010000148.1, read on the forward strand.
CTTGTTAGCTTCCCAAGCTTAGTGTCTTCCTAAAGTGGTTTGCGCTTTGAGAGAGCGACTCAAATTCAGGTCGACGTGGATGCTGATCGAATGGTGTGACAACGCTTCTGATACCGTGGTTCAATTCCACGCATGAGGAGCACTGATCGTTCTAACGCTTGCTGGATAGCACTGTCGAAATTGTCTCGCATTTCCTATAAATTTCAGAACGCATTTATGTATGCGTACCAGCGCCACTTTGAGTTCAAACCCCGACACGTTCCGATCCATTGAGCGTTTCAAGGATCCGAGTCACCGAGTCGCTCGAATGAACCTGATTGAACCTCAAACCTCAATTCTCTTCAGTGTTGATAGTAATCACCAAGGACATGCGATTTCTTACAGGCTGAAGAGGCTTTTATACCCAAACTCACTACGCAATCACTCTATCAGACAGAGATGTATGATTGGCGGATAGATGACGACCTGGACACTTCGTCTTCAAGCCGACCAAGCTTGTGACACGCAATTATGTGAGTAATATTGAAGCTCTAACGAATCGGTCAAGGGAAACTTAAGCGTGCCCCATATTATGCAGAGTACTTCGCACAAGGTGTTGGAACTTGTATACATGCGGAAGAAGGAATGCCGTCAACTTGCTTGGCATCCATCTCTCTAACGTCATCGTTGGGAGGAAGCTGCCTTCATGGGAAAGTAGATTGAATAGTATGTGCTTAATACTGAGCTTTCACACGAACTCTTTCACCTCGCTCGCTTAGAGATCTCGAGGGCGTCATCAGGTGCGATTCCCTGCTGAAATCCGTACGAATAGAATGGTCAGAATTGTTGAACCGTTCCTGAAATTCCCATGGATCCCATCACCGTACCTTCGGCGCGCAACGGCGCCCAGTACCAAGATCTCACCCATGCCTCCGGTTACCAACATCCCGGTGTCGATTCCTGGGTGACAGTTCGGCGGTGCCCCTACACAGTTCAGGTACTTTGTTCGACATAATGAAGTTTGTATGATGCTCGCAGGTTTGTCCTCTCTTTCTCAGTCAGGTCTTCTATGGGCTCACGGATGCGCTTTACTAGCCGAGTGGCTTTCGACCAGCTCAATGCTGAAAGCTCGAATATATTTTACCGGTCTCGTATCAACTCCGGCTTCACGTACGGGGTCAGCATATACGGTATACGGTGATTATTTGGATCACAAAGTGACTCCGTGATGACAACGCGTAACATGATGATTGTTAGACAGTGTTCAGCTCAGACAAACTGCGAAACCTTCACTTGGTCTGCCATCTATCATGTGGCCTATCCAGCACCCGGGATGAACCTCTAGGTTGCCTTGAAGGGAATGTAATCACGGCTCCGATTCCACGTTCCATATATCGTACACCCGCATTCGGTGCGCTTTCAAGCCCAGTGATCTGGTACGTGTGACCGAGAGATCGTCACCTTGCACCCATCTCAGTATGCTTGCTCATTGTGACTACTAGTACCACACGCTTCGTACCAGTATGTAAACTTAACGAGTTACCCGAATATTGGCGGTGGGAGACTTCCTTCGATGCCGTTGTACCCTTATTCATCTGCCGTGAGTGTTACCATGTATACATCCACTATTCCTACAACGCTGGTATGGTGTTGAAGAGCTCTTTGCTAAATATTAATGTTTTGTTACACAGAGCGTGTTGGTCGTGGGTGTTATGTCCTCGGCTCCGGACGCTTCCTGTGAATGTCATACCTCTCAGAATCCCTTTGGACAGAGTGCCTGGGCTGCAGTAATATGTATGCCATTCACTGTCGCGAAATTTTACTTCGTATGCTATGACGGGGCCGCCGAGACGGCAGAAACAAGATGTTGAGCAGGACCATATAAGACAGGCGAGAGGATGACGACTCCTTAGCACTCTCGACTTGCTCAGGGAGCTTACAGGGTTCACGGTACTCAACCAATGGCTTTCACCTCTCTCTTCGCACTTGTTGCTCTAGCGGCATACGCTGGTGCCAAGCCTGCTCGCCCCACCTTCTGCTCTGACGGTACTCGCGTCACTAACGAGGCATGCTGCGCTTTCATCCCGGTACGTATCACGGCCAGTTGTCGATCTTGCCATCACTCGCTGACCTATGACTCTAAGCTTGCTCAAGATCTCCAGAAGACAATTTTTCAGAATGATTGCGGTGAAGATGGTAAAAACCAAGGTTTTTGCCACTTCGGTGTCCTTCGACGCTGACGAATCTATCTGCAGCACATGAAGTCATCCGACTGACTTTCCGTAAGCATCTTGGGAAACCGAGTCGGTATAAGATGATATTAACAATATTCTGGAACATCTAGACGATGCCGTTGCTATTAGTCGACGTCAAGGTCCTAGAGCGTAAGTGCTTCGCAGTCTACTCGTATATCACAACTGAAAGAGCTACGATGATGACCAGTGGCGGAGGTGCTGATGGATCCATGCTCCTCTTCCCCCTCGTTGAGCCTGAGTTCTCCGCCAACAATGGTATTGACGACAGTGTGAACAATTTAATCCCCTTTATGGCCAGACACCCGACAATTAGCGCAGGGGACATTGTTCAGTTCGCCGGTGCAGTAGCGCTGAGCAACTGCCCTGTAAGTCCCGTTTCTGTCTGCGATTTTCATCGTTGCGCTGACACGTGTTGACGACTGCAGGGAGCGCCGCAGCTCGAATTCTTAGCTGGTCGCCCGAACAGGACGATCGCGGCTGTCGATGGTCTGATTCCCGAGCCCCAGGACAGCGTGACGAAGATTCTCGAGCGCTTTGCTGATGCAGGCAACTTCTCGCCATTTGAGGTTGTCTCTCTGCTGGCTTCACACAGTATTGCACGCGCTGACAAGGTTGATGAAACGATTGATGCCGCACCCTTCGATTCGGTTAGTTCGATATACCACTTCATTCCGTGCTGACTAGAGCTCAGGCTGACGACATGTGCCGAACATGAATAGACTCCTTTTACGTTCGACAGCCAGATCTTCCTGGAGGTGCTGCTGAAGGTAAACATTGCCCGAGTATGGCTTCGAGAAACATAGCCTGATGCATGTGCGTATAGGGCGTCGGATTTCCCGGAACGGACAACAACACCGGCGAGGTCGCGTCTCCGCTCCCGAAAGGCTCTGGCAGTGACACTGGCGAAATGCGTCTCCAATCCGACTTTGCTCTCGCTCGTGATGAGCGCACGGCATGCTTCTGGCAAAGTTTCGTCAGTACGTTCAACCATCCTTTGTTTAGCTTGTGTCCCATTTCTTACGTCGTACCCTACCTTTGTAGATGAGGAGGAGTTCATGGCGTCGAGCTTCAAGGCTGCGATGGCGAAGCTTGCCGTCCTCGGACATAACAGGAATGACCTGATTGACTGCTCCGACGTTGTCCCCACGCCCAAACCTGCCGTGAGGAAGGCCGCGTCGTACGTACTGTATACCCATACGGACGCAAACTGCTTTGTTGATCCCAGAATGTTACGATGTAGATTCCCGGCAACTAAGAGCGCGAGGGACCTGGAGCTCACGTGCAGAACCTTAAGATTCCCGACACTCACCACTGACCGTAAGTCCTTGCTACTTCAAGTTCCGCGTCATAACTAACCTGAGACCCCTCATAGGCGGTGCTACCGAGACTCTCATCCCGCACTGCTCTGACGGCGCTATGAACTGCACTACTGTCCAATTCTCTGGCCCCGCCACGGACACTTAGAGAGCTTGTATGAAGATGGGTTCAAGGAGCCCTGGTCAGAGCGAATGAAGTATTACCTTCTTCCACGGTGATTGCTGCCTCATGCGAGGTAATTTTCAACGTGTATCAATATATGTATAACAGAAATATGTGCTTTACTGGAACGAGAGGCCTATGCATTTTCAAGTTGTGTCAGTGACGGATGGTAGTTATTTGTCCTTGCTAGGATCCAAAGCTGTGCATGTTCCTAAAGCAGCGCCGGGCGCCCACGACAACGTCAACTGCTGCAACTGTGACCATGGATCCTTGAGCCCTGCATCTGTTTGGCGTAGACTAACGCTTTGCACGGCGATATCCAAAGCACCGAAGACCATGGATGGCTCGCTTCCAACTGAACTTGATCGTTGTTCTTGGCCTTGACAGCTGTCCCTGGCACATGTGCAACCCTGCGACCATCTCCAGGGTCAAGTAGCGAAGGCGCACGTACTTGGACAAAACAAGATGTTCAGTGAAATATACCAGTCAAGCACCATCTGCTTCCACTGCGCGTGGGATGTCGCAGTCCGTAGATATCTCGTACGCGGTCGCCATATACCCGCATATAGCGGAAGAGGAAGACGAGCTTGATGCGGCCGTGTAAGTATATTTCCTTGTGCTCGATTCATGTGCACACAGTGCTCATCGCGCATACTTAGTGGCGACGCCTTCGTCATTTTGTCACGCGCTCGCAACTGGTGGATGGTACAGCCTGACCCAGACGCGAATGGTAGCGTGGAACTAGACGAGTCAAAGCAAGGGTGAGTGCCCGCCGGCTGCCTTCTGGAAATCAACATGCCTGTCCCTACAGCCGTCTCTGAGGCTACCGCTCAAGGCGTAGCTCCGAGGATGAATAGCATCGATGGGCTTGGAGTGACGCGCATGCTGCCTCTCAGTATCCTGTTGACCAGCGTTACGGGAATCGCCCGGCTGGAATACGGGAAGAAGGGTGAGGTAGAACTGAGTCTCGCCGAAGGCGACTCTGTACAGATGTTCAAGCAGTATAATCATTGGTCTTACGTGCATAACACCGCTTCCTGTAATGATTCTGGTCCCAGTCTCACCTCTATCAGGTTATCAAAGAAGGAGGCGGGGAGCGTGGCAGGGTACCGGCAAGTTGTTGATTTTGTTATCCCTTACGTCTACTCACACCGTAGCGCCGCTGAGGTCGTCACATATTGAGGAACTACAACATACCTCGTCCGCAGATGTGCCGAGTACACTAGACACCAGCAGTGCCGGCTGAGGTCCGTTTTATCGCCTCTGAACGACGATGTTTTTACGAACGGCTCGCCATCAAGAACGTCTGATTTTCTCCCTTCAATGTGGATCAAGGGAGTTCCCATTACGGGCTGGGGACTGTATTTTGTATGTAACTTATGGCCAAACTCCTGGCAGTTTATCTCGATTGGTAGTAGATGTCAGCATCATCACTGGTCTAGGTGCTCGTCGTGCAATCTTTCTACTCTATTCCTTACCATCCCGGGGTAGTTTGCGTGTATCCACAAATATTCAAGCTAAACTGCAAGCCAGTTGCAGTGATATCCAATTACACGAAACTGATGATAAAATCAGTAGTAAAGGTAGCGCTCCGTCGGAGGCGCTGCCAATCCAGAGCCAGCATCATCATCAGCAAAAAAAATGTTTCGAATATATTGTAATATAATGCTAATATAATGTAAACAGCGCATTAAAAAACAATACCTGCGCCCGGGCTCGAACACAGGACATTGCAGCTCACCTCTCATAGGATATAGCCACTACACAATGTTACCGATGCTATATAGGACGCGGTAGACACTACGTAGCGTTTGGTTGCTCTGCGGACAATACAGGAGCATCCAGGCGAATCTAGTGCGATACAGTGCCCGCGTAGAATACAGTCGTATATAATGCTTTCCAATGTAAATAGGTCCTATATTCTAATTCAATTGCTATTATCTTATACAGTGCTTGGTATTTGTATACAATGCTAGCGAGAATTTTCCTCGCCGTGGTACACAACCGCGCCAGCAGTAGCACACCCGTTTCACGCTCGATAAAAGAATGCACGGCAAAAAATTTATTCGACTACGCGTCATATGATTACAGAATGCGAGAGCGACAAAATTTTAGCAAGGGGAATAAAAATCGCGAAAGAGGATACGCGAATACTAGACAATAAGGTCAGCGCGTCTTCGAACATGAGTTGCGAAAAGGTACATACCGTTCAGTTTTCCTGCTCGAACTCCGCAAGCACTCGCATGGCTGGTTCTCACAGCAGCGTGATTCTGCAAAGAATATCTTGAATTCAAAGAAATGACAGTATCTGTAGCATATATGCGGTCTCTTCTCACCAGTTAGCGAAATACTGTGCCCACGACTCCGCAGTAAGGGGATCTTGATCTTGGGAGGGGCTTGGGCTTCAACTTAACAGTGACAGAGGAAGTCTTGGGCTTGGGCTCAGAGTAATTTGACCATGGCAGATAATGAGAGAGAAGATGAGGGTACGAGGAAAAGAGGGAAATGGGGTGGGGACAACGGATTCGTGGTATTTATGCTAAGCTCAGAGACATGTCTTGTGTCGAAGTAACGACCTTCGCGCTGGATTCGGACACCTTCCTCATTAGTGACTCTCGGCTGATGGAAGCACCTTTTTTGGTATTTCAGACCTCCGAAGCGCTCGGGCCAATGACGTTGACGCCAGACTCTTTCCTCTCGTTTTCACCAACTTCGACAGTATGCGCCTTCCTTCTAGGATCGCCGCTTGTACATCATACAAATACCCAAGAGGACGATGGCAGAGACGAAGACGACGTGTACTGGCTGAGTGTGGAAGCTGAGGACAACGAGGATGACGAGGAGGAAGTGAGATTCGAGGAAGAACAGTGATCCAGAGGGTGGGGACGGGGATGGAGACCGTGAAGGCTACGTGAAATTGCACTAGGACGCGCTAGAAGGGAGTGTCGAGGAGAGGTCATTTCATTACATGCTGTAACACTTTTCCTGGTGTATTTCACTCATATTTCGAGTAATTAAAGCATTTCTGTAATGGGTGAAGCGATTTGGTGTGTTTTTGTTATGCACCGCACTGATACTCGTGGTATGACCTCAGAACAGGTTTACTAGGAATGCAGGGCTATGTAATACTGTGTAAAAATTTGTTTATTATGTATGTACATGCAATCTACGCAGGATTCTGAGCTGATTGTATGCTACTGTATTGTTACTGTATGGTACTGTATTCCTCGCGCCCAGCATTGTATTTGACTGTAAGCATCAGCGGAACCTGGGTCAGTCTGCATTCCAACCCAGCGCTTACATGCCTAACCCGCCTTATCCTGCTTGGGAATTATTTTGCTGATGATGCACTCAGCCTTGACCACGACATTCATGGCACAGTATGCACACCAACACTTCTCTTGAATACTCCCACTTTCAGCATGACTTTGTTTTCGTATGTGTGCGCTGTACTGCGCGCTATGGAAATACTGTCTGTGAACGCTGAACAGACATGGGAATGTGTCGAGATGGATGCTTAGCATCCTTCACAACATCCTCTTCGTATGCTTTTCTGACCGGCGAGAGGAACAGATATGTCTTGTATCTACTACAAACACTCAAGCTCAAGGTTCAAGCTATCGCTAGGCAACCTCTGATCCTGTTCATGCATCTGTCAGATTTGGTCACTATTTTGGCGCGTCCCTGCTTAGGGTTGCTATCGGTACCTGTCCAGGCTCTTACATGATACAGGAGGATTCAGGGCTATACAGCAGGATTGTGTCTGCACATCCCAGCGATAGCAGACTTGTGACAGACTACAGTACGTCTATCGTTTTGTGACCTAGAGTGATGACACTGACTAGCACACTAGGCATTCGAGTTGCTATGCCGCTAACTCGCTTTTTTCATTCTCACTCGTCTCACTCCAAGTATGAGCGCATCTTGGAGAAGGATGCACTGTCGATTAATGGAACGGGGACGTCGCGACTGTTGAGAGTGGCGAGAATGTTCTTGGTGGAGGCAGACAGTAGATCGAAGAACATGGCTACCTTGAAGGTAGACGTGACAATGCGTAGCTGAAGGTCGATGGAAGAGCTGAGACCAGTGCCAGGAACTGTAGGATTCGTGACTCACGAGACAGCACCACAGTGGAAGGAATCAGCACCATATGAGCTGAGCGATGTGCCATCAATTGTGGTGGATAGCGACTCGGACATCTCTTCCAGTCCAGCATTCCCTGTACCGGAGATCTCAGTGCTGTCACCGCCACCTGTTGAATTCCCAGTGCCGCTAGTCCAACAAGAGGTCCGCTTGACCCTACCTTGGCCACCCTACTCAGCACTGCCCTATGACACTTTCTGCTCTACCACCAGCTCTGGCGTGCGCTGCAACGCAGGTTCGCCTCAGCAAATGAGTCCACAGAGGAGCTCATCCGGCGTATCATCCACCTAGCTGACATGCAGATGCTGGACCACAAACTGACGACAATGACAACGCAGGCCCTGCATGTCCACAGTTCGGGGCCACATACCGCGCAACTTTGGTTTTTCACGCGTCCACTCAGTGCACATGACATCCAGAACATCGCTGCAGTGCAACTATTCACTGCATCGCATAACCAGGGCTGGGTGTCTGACCGCATGTCCACGTCGTACAGCTGGTTCGAGCTCGCCTTCGTCCCGACGCTGTGCAAGTCAAGGAAGGTGTGGGGGTTGAAGAAGGTGCGTGCATGGCTTGATGTGCTGCCTCAGGCTGGCGAGAAGGGAAGCGGGGCCTTGAAGAGGTGGCATCATAGCCACGGGAACCCTGTTGCAGACGATAAGCTGACATGGCATAAGGGCCATGTGTTTGGGAGGGATGACGAGTTGTGGGAACAGGCGCAGACTGGAGATGTCATGGTCGTTCGAGTATGCGCGCAGTTTGGAGGATGGAAAAATCAGGCTAAATAGGGAGAATGAAGGATCTGGAAGTACTTCGAACTGGTTATACCTGTGTGACAATCGCCACTATATTGATGAATGAAACTCTGCCTCATACATAGCTGTATGTTGATCTTGTACTCATCCTTGTAATCTTTGTTCTCTCAAGGCCTTAGGGCTACACGCATTGTTGAACTCGTATATATATCAACTACTGATAGTATTCTAGGAGAAGGGATAGTGAGAGGTGTAAGCGGTTAAAAGAGTGACGAGATGAGAGATGATTCAACTGAGGAAAATTCTGAGATAAGATATCAACCTATGCAGCCTAGCATAAACTACATTGCAAAATGAGTGACTCGCCGTGTTCAACATGAAAATTGCCTTCACTGTCTCACGGCAACAGGAGGCTCTTGTAATAAGTGTCGGACAATGTAGCTTCCTGAGCACAAGTTCTTTTGGATTGAGATAGTGTAGTGCGGATCCTGGGTGTCTCCAAGCCTTCCGCGTCGTCCACAGCGTTGCTCCTCTCTTCATCCTCTTCTGACTCACCTGACTCAGGTTTACGTGCTAGGCTGACAGTGATCTTCAAGTGGAGGGACCCCATAGCCTGCTGCGCACGGCACACGAAGCCCTCCGGCTGCGCCATAACTTGATCGCCGTCCTCACTATCTTGGTAACTCCCAGCCCACCGATTGAACTCAAAGTTGCATAGCATCTCGGCCAGGTGCACTTCGATCTGTTGAGTATCCGTGTTGTCCGACAAGTCTGGTGATGATATGATATTCGCTTTCTCTGAGTCTTCGTCTACGTCTGAAGCCTCTGACTTGGAAGGCATCCCATTGGCTGGCTGGTCTTTGTATGTTTCACCGTAAGGTAACTCCCACGCAAACTGATTCAAGGAGTCATAGGACTCGAAGCCTGATGCCCCTCTGGGCTTATCTTTGTTCGCATACATCTGGAGGGCTTCAACAATGCGGACCCAACGCAGTTGAAGGAATGGATGGAGCTCAGTTATGGCAGGCTTGCAGTACTTCATGAGAGCCTTGGCCCAGCGGGCAGAACATCTGAGACGAGCACCAGAAGTAGCTTTGTCGCGCTGATAGCATTGCGCTATCACCACTCCAAGCAAGTGCAAGACAACGGCCCATTCGTCCTGGCTTTCTTCGACCTCTGCCACCATCTCAATGTATATCTCATACACCCGGCTGAAATATGCGAAAGGTAGAACTGTATGTTCCTCCCCATTGTGCCATGCCTCGGCTCGCTCACAACCATTGAGTGCGAAGATAAAGATCTGCAAGATAGATCTGCAGCCTGAATACTGTGTGAGCATGACTGGCGCATTAGATGCAAGATAATTGAACATACCCTCTATATTGGCATCTCGTAGAATAAACGGCAGACTGAAGGGGCGGCTAAGGAACCAGACAAACTCATTCAGCTCTATCATGCTTAATAGCTTTTCTAGACTGAATATCCCATCCTCATGGAGCATAAACCTGAGAAGCTGCTTGGCGAATAGATTTCTCGCAGAATGGTGAGATGGATCCATGTGACAATTGCACGTAGCCCACGACAACACAGCACAAAGAACCTGATAGTGCTCGTCATGCATTTAAACATACTTGTCTCCTCCCAGCTGTGACTTCTGTATCATGTCTGTCACCAAGGTATAAACTTCGCATTGGTCCTCCAAGGTCGGACAATGATAACGAGCTTGATCCAGGATGGAGTTGTGTTCGCATTGAGCCTGGCAGTACTGACCCTTGTGGATTCTGAGAATGAGAGAGGCATCCTCAAGTGATGCAGGTGGGAGGAATCGAGAGAGGTACTGCCAAATCTTCCTGAAACTTACATTGGCCCAAGCGCCTGGTAGAACAGACTTCAAAATCCCACCGTAGCTGGAAATTATTCCTGCTCGGTCTTTGCCTGTTCACATGGGCAATCAACGTGACTATTGGACGGTCTGTAGCTGTGTTAGTATCTGCATGGATCTTCTTCTTTTTTGCATCTGCCTTCGCACCAACCACGTCTTTCGACTGTCTATTCAAAATCACCTTGCTCTCTTCGTTAGCACGAGTTCTTCGCATGCGACTCACCTGCTTCTGGTCTCTAAGCTGGCTGTATGTCAGCCCCAAAGTCTACAGACCCCAAGCCCTCCAAATCGACTACATCATACTCAAATGCATAGCGTCGATCATCAGCTACCTCATCTGGAAAAAGGGGTGCTGCTATAATAGTCCTATTTGAGCACAAATGATACTATTCTTGCTCATAAGCTAGAAATAGCAAGAAATAGCAACAATAGCTGTGATAGCTGTAATAGGTCTAAAATAGCAAAATTACAAAGGTTTCGAAATTTTGATGTGGCTATTTTGCTATTTGAGAGCTATTATAGTGCTATTTCTTAGCTATTATCACTATAAAAGGACAAATATCATAAATAGTAGCAGCATATAGTAGTGTAAAAATAACTATGAACACATATATTACATTTCATTACTTATTAATTATACTTTAAATACTTACAACATACATATGTATATATACAAATGGCATGCACAGGATTAGAACTCTGAATCTTGAGAAATTAAAACTCACACATTGACCACTGAGCTATTGTACTTTGCTATTGTAAATTTGTTTATACAATATATAGGCATTTTCATTTTAAAGACTTAGTGAAATTTGAAAAATTGTAACAAACAATCAAATATGCTCTGATTATGCATTTTCTGTATATGTATGCCTTTATAAGCATAGATTTGATATTTATATCTATTTATATATATCAATTAAAGAAAGAACATTGTTTAATATAAATAATGCTATAATAGGTCTAAAATAGATTGAAATAGATTGAAAATAGTACTATTATAGGACATATAGCAATGTAATAGACAAAATAGCTACAATAGTGCAAAAAGCTTGAAAATAAACAATGTATAGYRTTTTTATCTCTATTATAGTACTAAAATAGCTAAAATAGTATCATAGAGAAGAAATAGCGCTATAATAGCATATAATAGCACTATTTCTGTGCTATTTTTGTTAAAAAAGCACTATTATAGCAGGGTCCCTTTTTCTAGATGACTAAGGCTCCCATTTGAAGAAGTGCTAATTCGTTTTATTGAGAATGCCCGCATAATTGCAACACCTTCCAATGAGCGCGCACACGAAAGCATCACATATGGTGACTCTGAACTTGAACAACCCTCGAGATCTACGATTACCCAGTCGAATGTCTGCCCTTGTACTCTGTGGCAAGTAAAAGCATATGCTGGTTGAATTGCCACCTGCGTGCGAGTCAACTGCAACATCTTTCTGAAATATTTATCGCGTATTGACCAATTCTTCATTTCTTCAAGGACTGGCACCTCCTTCGGAGACAAGCCAGAAATCACAGGAGTATTACTATCTGGTACGTACACTATACATGAGGTCAACTGACATTCACTGAATTCATTTAATTTATATTGAATTTTGCGTAATATTTCAATAGAACTGTTCAACACGCCTCTCTCTAAGTCAAAGTTCTTCGAGATAATAACTCTCATACTAAGAACAAGTGGTACCTGCCCAAGCAACCCGCTTGTCATACCACTGTGCTGCTCCATTAAGAACCATCTCAATTGCTCATTATGAATTTCTTGCTTGAGATGCCGATCCTGGCAATAATACTAATGCAAGTCGCATCCTGTTTGCTGCACAAATGCTTCTACAGCCTTAACGTTAAGTGTGTCCTTTGTCACATTATCATATACTATAATGGGACAGTTTTTCCACTTAGACATATTGTCATTTGCAGCCAGAGAATTCAAGCTACGTCCATTCAACAAGCAATAATTATCCTCTTTACATGATCCTGTCCTCAAGCGGAATAACAGCTCCACAAATCTCTGATTCTGGGTACCTGCCTGGCACATAATTTTTGTAAGTAGCATGATTACATCTACTGAAAGTCATAATAGTTTGCCATAAATTATTCGGCTCACTTTTGTAATAGACGCTTGTGAATCAGCCTTTATCTGAGGTTTTTTATATCTGAATAGTCAAATATCAGACACTGGCGGTAGCTGGGCGAAATCGCCAGCGAAAATGATGTTCATTTCACCAAAAGGTTCTTTTTTCCCAGTCGCCAAGGTAAGCGCTTCACTCGCTTGTGCTAGAGTACAACAGCCTAACATTGAGACCTCGTCTATAAACAGATAATCTACGCCTTCTCACATAGCAATTAAATCTTGGTGAGTCTTTGACCTAATCTTTACTGTTTTTGAACCTGTTGACATAGACAACGATGTGTGGAGTGTAAAACCACCAATGTTTCAAGCCGCAATACCTGTGTATGAAGCCAGATGAAAACACCGCTCCTCACCCTGTGTACGGAAGAAATCACTCAGTGCGTTGATCACTCTTGATTTACTGGTGCCACCTGGCCCATTCAGAAACATCCTCAACTGTTCTACTTCCTTCTTTGGTCTTGAGGCATGTAAAGCTATGATGCAAAAAGTGTAAGCTTGCTTGTCATTTAATGTCCACTCGCTAATCACATTATTGATCTGAGCAGCTGTGTCAGTTTCAGAGTGCGAACCGCGTACAATATGCACATTAGGCATGTCGTTCTTTCTAATATGCTCTCTTCTACTTCGAGCATTATCCATATTCTGTATCATGTTTTCAGCTGTTGATGACTCATATGCACTTGCTCAGCCAAGGTATCTTGTACTGTCTTTTAATTTTTCTTTAGTTTTCTGTTTCAACTAATCTCGTCTTTTCATGTACAGCCTGTGCCATTCCTTCTCAAGAGCTGTAGAATCAGACAGTTCACACAATGTTCCATCACCAATGTAAGATTTGTCGAACGATTCGAGTTTATCTCATTCATACAGACCATTCTCTACAGCAGATGACATGCAAGCAGCCGTCGTTCTAGTGACGCCTCCCAAACTCAAAGCCCCTGTACGACTACACTCCTGAACATGTAGTAACATCTCTTCCTCATTAAGGTCATCAGCGAGAGCAGTAGGATGTGATATCACTTCATCAATTTGTGCAGACAGTCGGTGCCATATTGTATGTGCCCAATATCTAAAGTGATTGCCACTATTATCTTTACACTCATGCAAAATCTGCATGTTGTCCATAATTCTTATAGCTTCCGGCATACATACATCGCGGAACAATGCAAAGGCTTGACTTCACGAGTGTCCAGATTGCTACAAGTCGCTAGCACGCCTCCATGGCTTAAAAAGCAGCAACATCAGATGGCAATATTTCTCCTGATATTCAGGTCTGTCACGTCTCAGTAACGATGGACCAATTGGTACCAATATAGGAACAAGAGTAGAGTTAGTCATCTTGACCTGCTTTCTGTCATACTTCAAGTGACTTGATAAAAACTGATAGAACAGCCTCTTCTTTTGTCCATCGCGCATCAGCATATCCAGATCCGCAGCACTCAATGGCATTGAGTCACTATCTTCATCCACATCCACATCGCTGTCAGTTTCATCTAAGCTAGCCTCATTACTCCGTGTACCTTTTAAGTGTTCTTTGCAGGTGTGTCTCAAATATTGCCATACTGACATACCGGTCAATTGCAGTGGACGATACACGTAATCAGATACCTGATCTGCCTTCGCCACAATACCACCTGAATTATCATGCTTAATGATTATGTCTTCCCCCATGAGTCCATCACCATCTGCGTGCATGTCTACATCATCTTCAGTAACTATATACTCATTTACTTCTGCTGCATTCGCATCTTCCAGCGTATTCTCTTTGCTATCTGCATTGTCAACATTATCAGCACTCTCCATGTCTTTCGTCGAGACAAACGATGCTGGGTAGCATTCTGGACTGGGCTCCATTGAATTAATGTAAGCTTCGAAGCTAGTCTAATAGAGATTATGAAACTCATGACTAGGATACCTCTCTTCATGCCCTAGTAAATGCAATGCAACTTGCAGTGTCAATACCTCTTGATGTGTTAACAACGCAAAGGTGCACTTCTGCAGCATCTGCTTAGCTTGTAAAGTTTCCACTTTGTCTTCAATCTCAATTACAGCTAACTGCTTGATTGCAAGCTCAAGCACTGTATATGCTACGTGAGCTTTCAGTTGAGCTTTTGTTATGTAGTTTGTAATATAATACAAAATTGCCTTCGCAGCTTCGCCAGAGCTGATGAACTTTATGTCCATGTTACAACACATGGCCTTTAGGATGGTCTCATTAAAGTTGTTTACTAACCCATTCAGGCAGCGCAAACAGAGGTCGCCAGTCTCCATGTCAAAAGATGATACTGGATAAACGTTCTCCTCGTCCATGTCAAACCTGCATCGGAGGTCCTCCTCAGATTTAACATACTTGTAACACGTAAGTCTGTGCTTATGCCACTGACAAGCCTTAACTAGAAAGTGCAAATCTTCTCGCTTCACTAATTTCTGAATATCTTCAGGCAAGTCAGGATCAATTCCTCTGGTATTACAAAGATTGACATGCCTCTTGGATTTCTCTAAGCCACTATGCTCATTGCGAAGTTCTGGCAGGTGGTTTGAAATACTATCATTCAAATATTTCAATAATTGACATGCGAAGTCAGTATCGCCGCCAAGAACACGATCACATATTTCATTAGGATTCAAACCCTCTTCCAACCACACGACCATGTGACAATGCATTGCACCCTGTTCTTGAGTTTCAACGCATCCATAGTACCCTGTGACATGTCCTAGAACACCACCTTCCTCTGTGTACGTTCTCTTTTTGCAGTCATATCCTAATAGCACTTTGAAAAACGCATCCATATACAGATTGAAAAACTTAGCAGCAATAAACGGATTCTTTGCTATTGCAATGGCTTGATCAAAGGCATCTGGTATGTCTTCATGACTCATATTGTCAAGGTCAATGTCCTTTCCAGCTAAAAATTTAACTATGGGATTGTGTGTGTCTGCTGGATTAATCGTTATGTAGAAGCTAGGCAACCCCAATTACAGCATCATACCCCTAATCTGATTGTGCATATACAGTCGAGACAAAGATGACTCTGGAACTGTGGAAGTCACCAGATTGACTTGTTTCATCAGTTTCACTATGTGACGCTCTTCTTCACTGTATGTCACATTATAATTATCTCTCACTACACGTTCACACATTCGACGTATAGCATCTGGAGTTATGCCTTGTAACTCTTCAGCAACCTGTGCAAAAGATGCTCGCTTGACTTTCAGGCTCGAATGCAACAAGATCTCTCTCCGTTGTAATATATTGAAGACAACAAAAAGAAAAGAAGGATGTTCCTGGAATCGTCGATCAGCCAACTGGAACAAATGTCTCGCATGTTGCCGAAAAGACACTTGACGGCTTCTCAAATTGTCCCCAAAACCTCCAATACTATATGGGAAAAGTGTAGGATACATTCTGAGAAACAACATCAGGTCGCAAAACTCATTTGCAAGAGTAGGTCTGTGAAGAATCTGCACTCAACTGCTGTCTTTCTCCTTAAAGTGACAAATCACCACTGCACAGAGCTGATTCTGAGGTGCATGCCCATCAACATCAGATATGACGACACTCTGGAAAACAAGCTCGCAATCCTTTTGGTTCTCTTTCGAGTCTATGGCATCGCTTTCAACATTCGTGCATGAATCATAACGTGATACCAATGCTTCTGCTTCCTTGCTACTCTCCACTGATTCGATATGATAGGGGAGCATGCCATCACTCAGAATACTATCAAGAACTGCATGATCAATTTCAATGCTGCGATATAAGTGATTGTGTGCTTTAAGCTACAAGAGTGCGTTCCTCACATGCTCTTTCCTCACAGCGAAGGGTTTCGCTTTGTCCAATAATCATTTACGAGTAGGGGGCTTATTGCCAACAAAAATCACACAAACCAAGGTGATAATATCTTTGATCGGAGGTGGCAAAACGGTGAGAAGACGACCTGGCTCCTGAGGATACTTGATAATATTTCCTCTTAGACCATGTTGCATGCTCTCCAATGCCCTGCTGCCTTCCACACCATCATCAGTCAGATGAACAATGCAACACTTCGCTCGACATTGCACAATCATAGCCTCCTCTATATCTGTCAGCTCCTTCAGCTCATCACGAACAGATCCCAAGTACATCCTATTCGCTAACCTCAGCGCCAGCATATGCTGACGGCCCAAAGTGGACCAACATGTTTTACACATCTGAACTCTCTTTCTATCTAAAGATACATCACCCAGATCTAACAACACTCCTGCCAAAGGTCCATCTGTGAACAGCAGCTCAATAGAAGAAGGAGAATCCAAGATATCTATATGGCACCAGAGCAGATTTAAAGGTAAATCATCAACTTCAATTACTTGCCTCTCAGATGACAAAACTTCTTCAGAACAGCAAGCACATGTGAACGTACAAAGATGCTCACTTGATGTCTCTCACTGGAAGATGTGTAGCAATTTCTCTTTCAGAGTTTCAGATGTTTTACATGGCCATGATTCAACAATAGATTGTTGGCTGTCCTGCCTAGTGATATTCTCTGCATCTACACCTTCCCTATATCAGGAACGTTTCATAGCATTGCCCTTATTCTTCAGCAACGACTTGATATGCACTTTCAACAGAGACTTCATTTGACTTCGAGTACATGTTTTCTTATCATAAATAATTCCTTCTGCATCTAATACACCCATAAGCAGCCTTTTCATCATCTCCAATGCAGCATGCAAATATCACAAATGCAGAGCTTCCTTTCTATTTGTCTCACTGTCAGCAATAGCATGATGTCTTCTTATTATTATACATGCCAGTGCATCATGGTTTAATGTGCATTCTCTACTGAAGAGATGTCTCATCCATGCAAACCAGCACTGTTCTCACCTGGCAAACAGAGGAACTTCAAGGCTATGAGACTCCAACCTACAGCGCAACTGGAGGACAGTTAAATTAAAATATGCAGTGCTACGCTGCAGAGGATCTGCATCTTCCTCTGTTATATTCACATTACTTGAGACCCTCTTACTTGGACCACTGTCGCTTGCAGTCGATGTAGCATAATGTATAGTGACAAGAGGGACAGTTAAAGTAGTACTCGATACGGACACTAATTCACCCACTACGACCATCGTGACCATAGACTGATCAGCGGTACTGATACCCAAAGCGGCAAAGGAGGACAATTCTCTCTGGGGCTCAGAGAGATAGGGTCCACCGACTCGAGGTGTTACTATTCTGGCATCCGAAGCATAACCCATCCTTGGAAACATGGCAGCATGAAGATCATTGAGTACCCAACAATGGCCAAACTCCAATATGCTATTTGGCTCCAGATTTAGAATAATACCAAGATATGTCTGGAAACTACATCTCTGTATCTAATCCTGACCTAAAATCACATTGAAGTTACTAAAACTACACACATGCATCACAAAACTAGATTCATATTGACCGTTCCTCGTGTGAACAACGATTGGACCACTAGCTGTCTCAGTCACAAACTCTGTCAATAAAAACTCTTGCAGTTCATGAAGCGTCATGCTGCACGAGGAATCCCAATGACACATATGACAACTCACTTTCTGAATCCACAAGAATGGATATAGAAAGATTGCGATAAAGCCCAGACAAATAACACCTATAAGCCATATTCTGTCGTATTGATCGTTAGATAGACTGGTCGATCATCGTTTCCTACACAGGTAATATATATGCTAGTTTTCAGCGCTGCAGCACTGCCAATGTATGTATCTGTCTACAACGTGACTGACTCAAAACTGCTCATCCGAGTCAGCACTGCATTCCACCTCAAACTGAACGCCATTGATGCCCTCCATGACGCCCTCCACCCTCCATGATGCCCTCTGTGATGCCCTCTCTGATGCCCTCTCTGACACTCTCCGTGACACCCTCTGCACCAATAATCAATGACCTTCGCTATGCAATCTTTGCAATATGGGCGACACTACTCTACATCTGCAGAAGTTTGTCATGACTCATTAATACCTCATCTCACCTCCTTCTGTCCTTGCTACAGTATGCATGACACCCTTTCATGTAGCATCAGATATGTCACGCCGTACAATGAGCACAGAAAAGGGTAGCTACGTAGAATATGGATCTGCAGGCATTTCTGACTGTCTCTATAGGCGTCTCCTGTCAAGATACCTTCCAAATAAGGAAACGACCTATCATTTGTGCGCCAATGTCATTTTCCCTGCTAAACCATTGTTGATTTCATTTTTACAACACCCACAGTACCATTGGTACATGAGAATTTGACCTTTCATGAAAGTATCTGGTCTTGTTGCATTCCAACTGTCTGCATTTTGCTAGGTGCATTATAAATCTTTTATCAGAATGCCTGAGGATCGAGGGCCTGCGGGACTGTGGAGACATGTCTCGCAGTTGTCTTGTAGCTGTGGTGACTGTGACCATCTGTGCTACTGTGAAGTGCATGATCATGACGACCTGTGCCATCTCTCTGTGTGATGTTCTCTGCAGAATGATGTTGATAACAGCTGATCATAGGATGGACTCCGTTCACACTATGTTTAGAGTTGTAGGATGAGGGAACGCAGTGGCAGTGTCGATTGTGACCATGCTGAAAATTGAGCAAGTGGTGTGGCGAGTGTGAAGAGGTATCTTGATGCATGTAAGACACAAATAAGGAGAGAGAATGTGAGAAAAAAAATGCAGGTAATGCAGGTGACACGACATACATGAATAATGCAAGGTTTATGTGAAACACATAAAAATGCAGCACATGAGAAAAGTTACACATAAGTTGAGCAAGATGGTTGAGGGTTTCAAAGAATTATTGTAGAAAAGGTAGTGAGTTAAGAGGTCTGATTCGAGGTTGATGAGACTTATGACGACTCTGGAGGTTGTCTTGATTGTCTTTTACTCTGAATAGACAGTAATCGAGCTTATCGGTATTGATCAACTCCCAATTGAGCAATCTTTGATTTTCTGTGATATTGAAATGCCATTCAGTACACACCTCATCTAGATATAGCATGAGTGCAATATGAGTGCACTCGTAGGAAATGTGTTCTCGCATCAGATGGAAAAAGATCTGCTGGAGAAATTGTATGTGCATTTTAACTCGTGTATCACCTCAGCTAGCTTTCACTATAGCTCTAAGGAACGAACAATAGCATTCAATGAACTTAGCAAGAGAAAGGTCTCTGTCGCATTTTGCATTCTTTGAGGAATGCACTCTGATGTTTTCTCTGATTCTCGTGAGGAAGGTATTGTGGTCAAATGTTTGAGCTGACATTGCTTCGTTCTTAGATTCCTGCACTTCTTTGTATTCAAAGTATCATAGAGGTACAAGTTTGAGGTTTAACAGATGCTCCATTACTCAGGTCAAGATGCAAGCTTTGAAGTTGGATGCTTCCTCAATACTAATATTGAGCTCTGCAGGTGACCAATGAGGGTGTTTCTTCTCGTGCTCTTTGTGGGCTGCTTTCTTGGCTTCTTTCTGAATAGCTAGAGCTTGAGCTTGTTTGTCAGTGGCCTACTGGCATACCAAGGCATCTACTGCCTCTTGCACATCTCAAGCTGTTACCAGAGCTTCTTTCTGAGCTACCCAATCAGCTTTCAACTAGTCGATGGCTTCTTATTGCGAGAGGCTGGCCTCAATGAGATAGTTCCTAGTTGTCTGATAGAGTTGGCCAGTAAAATTCAGGACTTGCATGAGATTGAGATTAAGCTCGATTCAAAGAGGCATAATAGCAGATATTTATTTGACTGTAATGATTATAGAACGAGACATAGTTGTAGTTTTGAAAAATAAATGAGACTTTACTGAGCTCTTAGCTGAGTGCTGAGAGTGCAGAGGAGAGCGAATGGTGCTTCACTCACTCTTTGGCACGTAGATCTTTCTCTAGGAGGCGGTTGTGCCTCGCACCTCTCTAGACATGTACACATGTGTAGACCCTCAGTTTTATTAGCTGATTAATAGGTTCTAGTAATGTACACTGTCCTACATCAATTTGTGTTCTGGTATTTCAAGCTACTCATCTGAGAAAGAATATTATTAGTTTATAATTTTTTAAATTTATATTTAAATTCAATAAAACTAGTGCATAAGCTATGTTAAATTGTAATATCTGATATAAAAACATTAGAAATATGTTAATCAAGTATTATTTCTGTTTTCTCAATACTTAAATCATATTTCAAATAGTGTTATTGAAGTGTTTCTACTAAATTTTAAAAATAAACAATAAACTGTATTTGTGAATGTTTAAACACTGTTATCTTTATACAAATTTGTTTACACATTGTTTACATGCATACTAGACTACTCTAATATTTGAAGGAATTTTACTCAACTCTATCCTTTCATACAAAGCAATCTTTTTTTCAAAAACTGTAATAATTAAAACTGTTTCAATGCATTCTTTCACATAATAAATCTATATCTTAAGCAATACCAGTTCAAATATAGCAAATGCTAAACCAAAAGATAGCTAATAACCTAGACTACAATTTGCATCTATATTTATCATATTTGGCTTAATTGTTCCTATGATACACATTAAACATTCTAAGTATTACAAACATTGAAACATTTTCGTAAGTCATTCTGATACTAACAGCAGCTGAGGCAACATCACCAGTAATGATAATGACATTCAATAGAACTGAAGAACAGGCAATGCCACTATTGCACCTTTCATTATTAATATTGATTAGTCAAGTGTGCATAGCTGCACACTTGCAGAGGAGTGTTAAATTTCATCTACATTTTTATCTCTACAGTCTAATATCTATTGACTATGCTACAGTAATGTGCAGTGGATGCAGTAGTTGTATTATAAATTGACTTATGTATGTTTTTGACTGCTTAATATTTACAGTCTCATCATATGCCATGTTGACTCATCATCTATATCTATAAGATTGTATAGCCTCTATATTACAGTATATGTACTAGACTCTTAGCTATTAAAATATCTCTAACATTTGTTGCCTTCATCTCCTATATATTAGCTGGCTTAACAGTGAAAGGGCTTATAGCATTCGTTGCTATATCTTTTATAGTTTGTTCATAAACAAATTGTAGACTTATCTGAAGTTTATTAAATTTTAATTTATTTACAATTTGTTTAACACACAAATTTTGTACTAATTTGAGGTTTATTTGAGAGAATTGATCATATTTTAGTCTATGATTTTTTTTGTGATTCAAAATTTTGATACAAAATCAAACATAAACTCTCAATTTTGC